>JAODAL010020207.1:0-70068 GCA_025379985.1 Phyllomedusa bahiana | reverse complement strand
GTTACCTTTGATGCCATCAGAGGGGATAGGAACCCGGCAATCGGAAAAAATCCCGGGCGGTCGGAAAAAGCCTTGCAGTCCCCCCTGTTGAAAGCCCCAGCTCCTGGAGCAAAAATGTCAGGACGACGAAGTCACCTGTGTTGATGATGATGAGAAAACATTGCGGATCCATGTGGTCTTTCCGCAGAATTTGCTTGGGACGCTTCATCGCGGGGCAGGGGAAAGAGATGGGGTGTGCCCCATCGGGCCCCGCCTCAAAAAAAGGGAGAGGGCGGTCGCAGAAGTCCGTGAATGATTTCGCCCAAGCCACGGCAGCGCAAACCCCCGGCTCCCGCTTATCGCGTCAAAAAAAAGGCCAGGGACCTCTCAAGCCTGGGCCTTCTTTGAGCAAGCCCTGATTCCCCACCAAAGCGGGTCATCCCGGTTTGGGCCCCAGAAGAAAACACTTTTTAACCCAAAAAACCACCCCAAACCCAAAAAACCCTGATGTCGGCATTCCCGGCTTTTGGCCTTGGAAATGTTTGCCTTTCGTCTGGGGGGGCAAGAGGGGTTTTCCGCCAGTCATGGCCCTTCCCTCCCCCCAATACCAGATGCGAGCAGGCATTTCTTTGCCAAAAAAGCGTCCCTGCCGGGCCCGCCAGTGTCTCTAAAATTTAAAGCGCTTTGTCTGTTTTCTTGGGGCAAAAAAGTCCATTGCCCACCGCACATGGACTGGGAAAGCACGGAAAGGCGTATTCTCTGTGACAGCTCATGGGTGAGTGGGTGGGTTTGGGGGTGAGGTGGCTTCAGGCTCGGCCCCCGCTCTTAAAAAGCGGGATGGTGCGGGTTCTTTCCCCAAGGTCCTCTGGTGGCATCACGTGCCCGGGGGGAAACCCCCCGGCGTTTTAAAAATTTAATCTGTTTTTGAGCCCGTCCAAAAAGGCGGAGCTGTGGATGGTTTTCCGAAACGAGGGAGCGCGGCTGGGTGACAAAAAAAATTGTTCCAGGCAAGGTGGTGTGCGATAACGGGGGAAATCTGTGGCCGCCCTTAAAAATCGGGAGGTGAGCACATCCCTTGCCTGGGAATGTCATGAAACCCTTTTGTCCAGAAATTTTAAAGAAAACTACCGGGTTTGGACTGCCCGCTGAGGGAAAGGGTCGAAGTCTAAGTTGCACTTCCGCCCTTGCCCCGCTTCGTCCCGCCCGGGGTGCGTTGCAGCTCAGCTCGGCCCCCCGAACCGTCTCTTGTTGACGTGGCAAAAAACCGGGAATTCCCCCTAATGTCCAGCGTTGTGGCAGCAGGCAATGCCATTAGCAGTAAGAAGTGAACATGGCCTGACAAGCAGCGTGGGGGACTTGGGGTGTTGAGCCACCGAGAGGGGAGGCAGGTGAAAGGTCTGCACCATCTTCCAGTTTTAAAGAAGCCCCCAAAAATGGCGTGGGGAAAATCCCCTTGTCAGCATGAGCATTGTGGTGATTTGTTTGGAACGATCGTTGGCACTCTGAAAAAAAAAGGTCCCCCCCAGCGACGGAGAGGGACGGAAACTGTGGGAACGGAGCCTTTTTTCCGTCAAATCCAAAAGGGGGCCCGACGTTTCAATTTCATGGGTCTTCATTGGCAGGGGTTTGGGGGCCCAGGCTAGTGAAAGGGGGGCGCAAGCTTAGGGTGCATATCTCAGGAAAAGTCGGGGCGTGTTAAAAGCTGTGCGGGGGAAAAGGGGGGAGGAGGAGGGGTTTCCTAGCACCCACGTTACCGACGTCCCTGCCTTGGAAAGAGGTTGGCGGAATTTGAGGGGGGGAGGAAAGATGAGGAAGATCGTTTGCTAGTGCCCCCCGGGGCCAAGGCTTGGGAAATCAAGGCTCCTTCTACATGAGTGCTTTGGTGTCCATTTCCCCCCAAAATGTCCTCGCATTTAAAAAAGTTGTCTCATTAAAAGCTTTCAGCCTTGTCTGTGGTGGGAGTTGAAATTTAGGGGCGTGCTGCTTTTCTGCCTTTCTCCTCCCTCTTCCCCCCCCCTCAGCACAAGAAAGCTCTCCTCTGTAACTTCTATACAGAAGGGGGAGGGGGGGGTTTGTGCCAGAGTTAAAAACCCTTTTGTGCCTGCCTAGGTCTGCTGCAGGGGTTTTCTGCTCGTCTCCACAGTCAGGAGGGGGTGATTGGTGTGGAGCCCGAGCAGGGGGGATGAAGTGTTCCTATACCCCCCTGCTTAGCCTTAAATTGTCAGAACAGACACAGGGCAGGGGAAGTGTTACTTACTCAGGATGTGTCAATGTACAGCAAAGCATAATTTAATGCCTTATTGTTTTTTCTATGTGCCCGCTCCACAGGGGCACATCAGATTAATAACACAAGGGTCCATGCTGTCACTCTATTGTGTAGAGAGCAGGGGGGAAAAAAGGGACACACGGGGGGTTAATCCAGGCAGCACTGAAAAAAAGCCAAAGGGCCCCCCTCCCCCCTCCATACAGAAGCTTTTGTGTGGAGGGGGTCTTGCTTGGCCCGTTTGAGTCATACGATCTGACGCCGTGAGTAAGAAAACAACAGCTCGTGTTTAGAAAAATTTTAAAAACGTTTTAGTACTATAAAAAGGGCTAACTCTAAATCAGTAGGGACATTTGTAATGTACATATTATTGCAAAGTTGCTTGTTTTTTTTAATAAGAATCTTTAATTAAAAACCACATAATTGTAGCGAGAGGGGGACAAAACCCCTTTGAGAGGCCATCAAAATGAACAACAGTTACTGGGGGCCACCCTCCTGGTCCGGTACAAAACAAAAAACTCAGCACTTTCCTTCCACCCACCCAAATAGAGAGTAAAATTGCAGAGGAAATGGAAGGACCTTGCTGATTTGATCAACTGGGGAGATAGATATCTGTTGCGTCTGCTTCACGTTCCCCAATTCACGGTGGAACACATCAGCGAGTGGACAGCAGTGAGAGGCCAAGTGGAGCCGTGAGCGGCCAAGCAGCAGAGGGCAAAGGAGTGGCAGAAGCCTAATGGGTGGGGAATCGGGCACTCTTTGGTTTTTACCACCTCACCACGATGCAATGCAGGGCTCACATCCACGACACAGAGACCCGCTTAAGATCATGGTGCCATACGACTAATCTGCGTCTTCCAACACCCGATGTTTTTGTATGCGTTCCGGACCCAATAGACTTCTGGGTATTCCAAAAAATGGACGAATGGCCCGGATGCTCGCTCGCCACGCCATAGTAGGTGTTGTCCGGCCAGCGCCAGCAGCGTCATATCTGAGCGGACCTTCAGCACAGCTGGTAGGAGTCCTTACAGAACAAACGATCGGTTCTTTCCACAGATAATGTGGATCGTTTGACTTGCATCAAGCTGAATCAGGATGGATCTCTGATGATTGTTGTCGGCCCCAATTGCGAGGTCAACGATTAGTTGCCGGTCTACTACACATTCCTCTTCAAAAGAAAATGGTCCTCTTGAAATCTTTTTTTTTTATTAAAATGATCATTTCTTTTACTGCAATTTTTATTTTCTTTTCCAAAGTTCATTTTGCTGGTTTTGTGTGAGGTGTCTGTTAAAAGGGACAGCAAGGTTTCATGACAACAACCGTATTCATTACTCACTTTATATAAGCGTTTTCGCATTGTCAAATGGTTTTTGAGGTATGTTGCTGTGAGATACAGTATAATTATGGTCCTTTGGAACGAAATGTGGTCTAATGGCCATTTCTCCCTCACAATTTTTAATAGTGGCTGAGAAGTATTTTTTATTAATTTTTTGGGGGTCATGTAGCTGTTGAGAGCAATAATCATGGTCCTTTGGAACAGGAATGTGGCTTTTTAAGTGGCCTTTCTCCCTCACAATTTTTGTAATAGTGTGAGAAAGTCATAGTTTATAATTTTTTTGGGTCATGTAGCTGATTGAGATACAGCAATACTCATGGTCCTTGCGAACAGAAATGTGTCTTTCCTAAGTGGCCATTTCTCCCTCACAATTTTTTAAACAGTGGCTGAGAAGTTCATTTTTTATAATTTTTTGGGTTCATGCTCTTTGAAATGCAGCCATACTACAGGGCCTATTATAAGAAATAAACATGTTGATTCTAACGACATTTGTTCTTCACAATTGTCCACCAAAGTGGCTCAAGGGTCATAATGCTTTTTAAACTTTATGGGGGCATTTTGCTTTGAAATGCAGCTATTACTAAGGTCCTCCTATTATAAAAAAATATGTGGTTTCTACCAGGACAGTTTTCTTCTCAAATTGTTCCAAAGGGGCCTTCCAAGGGTCATGCTTTGAATTTTTTGGGGGCATTTTTTGCTTTGAAATGCAGCTATACTACAGGTCCTATTATAAAAAAAATGTTTGTTGCTAACAGACATTTGTCTTACACTTGTCCCCCCAAAGGGGCTCAAGGGCCTTGCTTTTGATTTTTGGGGGCATTTTGCTCTTTGAAATGGCAGCTAATACTACAGGGTCTATTATTAAAAATAATGTTGTGGCTAACAGACATTGTTCTTCAACAATTGTCATGAGTGCTCTAGGGTGATGGTGCTGATCAGAAACAGGGAATAGGTAGGACCACCTGTTAATGGAACATATTGCATAAATGACCTTTGTTGTTTTTGCAAGATCCCTTTAACATAGCTATCAATCCCTGTTATTGAGACAACCATTTAATACAATTAAAAAAAAGAGAAACAAAGATCATGGTTGGTATTCCAATCCTATTTTAAAAAATCTGTTTTTAGAATCTAAACTACTAAAAAACTTGCATGTACCAACATAGTGGTATAAAAAAAAATTCCTCTGAAGTGTACAAGGGAAGGTACAGGGAGAAAACTTGACCAGATGTAGGTTTTTCAGAGGACATGGAGTATGGGAGCCGGACAGGAGAACAAAGTACAGAAGAGACACTTTCCGCCAGGCATGTTGAGTAAAATGAGGGAAAACGAATGCCAAAGGGGGAAAAAGGGCACCTGGGTGTAAACAGGGAGCGTTAACCACCCGTATTTCCAAGTGAAGCTCAATTGGTCCGACTCATACGGAGGCCCGGCAAGCGTCGTACCCAGGACCCAGGGACAGGTATATGTCCAGTGAAAACTAAAATGGTGGTTGTTGAAAGACTCCTATTTCCGACACTTTTTAATCTGTGGGTCAGGGACAAGGTTAATGGCATCTCTGCGTTACAGGACAGCAGATATAGTTAATGTCCAGATCAACTAAAATTGTGGTTCAAAGGATCCTTTTCCCGGGCAACTTTTTAAAATCTGTGGGTTCGAGACAGGTTTAATGGTCATTCTGCGGTAACAGGAAGATATAGTCCAATGTCCAGTTAACTAAAAATGGTGGTTAAAGACTCCTTTGTTTCCTGGACTTTTAAAAATAGTGGGGGTCATGCAGGTTTGGGGTCATGCGGTGGCCCAGGACAGGTATTAGTCAAATGTTTCTGTGAAACTTTAAAATGGTGGTTTGTTGAAAAGACTCCTTTTTCCGGCACTTTTTTAAATTGGGGGTCATGCAGGTTTGGGGCTCATGCTGGGTCCAGGACAGGGATAATCTATGTCCAGTTTCATGTTAAAATGTGGTTCAAATATATGCTTCTGGCATTTAATTGTGGGTGATTACAGGTTAAGGGTCCTGATTGTGGGTACAAGAAAGGGATAGTGGAATGGTGTTGTGATTTTTTTTCTGAGGCTTTTATAACCTAAGTGTGTTTGCCTAAGATGTAGGCACGTTATCCCATTTGACTGTTGTGGTGTTAATTCCAGCTAACAGCCTGTTTGGGTGTAAGAATGAAGGTGTTGTGCCTCTCCATAGACTTTAATGGTTCATGGTTCATAATCTACTATCGGGACTATCTTGTCGTATTGATGGTTCGACTATGACCATCGACCGATGTCGATGGCCAACTTAATCGCTCAACACTACTCTTGATATGTTTGGTTTAGTAAATGCTAGTTTTCCCCATGAAATAACACCTCTGTGGCATCTTTCCTTAGATCTTTATGCTGTGTTGTTCCTCTGTTAGAATTCATAACCAGTCTGTCAAGTAGCGACACACTCTGGAATAGTAATACCCAACTGACAGATTCAGTAATACATTTTTTGAAAGAATGAACACAACCCGGAGTTATAAGAGAAGGTGCTCCAGAATTGTTATTTCATGAGGACACAAGTATTTACCAAAACAGCCATATCAGGAGAGGTTATATGTCCTCTTTAACCCCTTCCCGGGATTGGACATACCTGTACATCTTAGCGGGAAGTGACCTTGTCCCCCCAAAGATTATACCAATAAAAACATCAACTCATCCCGCAAAAAACAAGCTACTACATACCTCCATGCACAGAAAAGAAAAATAAAAAAAGTTATGGCTCTCAGATATTAGAGATGCACAAAACAAGTTTTCCCTTTTTGAAATATAGTGAGAGTTTTTATTTGTATAAGTGGTAACACATAAAAAAAAGGAAATACAAATTGGATATATCGATGTACGAAGTTCAACCCTGTATGCGTAAAGTAGTGTAATTTATATCGGATGGTGACTCCTGTAAAAAATAAAAATCACTACCAGAATTGCTGTATTTTATTCAAAACACCTCACAAAAATCTTGATAAAAAGTGATTAAAGTGTCATATGAACCCCATAATGGTACCAATAAAAATGTCAATTCATTCCGAAAAAAGTCCTTAATCAGTTCCATATTTAGAAAAGTAAAAAAAAGTTATGAATATGAGACTATGACAACATAAAAACACAAGGCTTTCTATTGTGTGGTGTTAAAAGTAATATAAAATATTTAAAAAATATAAAATGTTGCATGCTGTTAAAATTCTGTACGATTTAAGCCGAAAAAAAAAAGTGGCCAGAACTGCGTTTTTTTTCCTCAATTAATGGCCCAATGCTTAAAAAAAAACTTTGGCACGCTCTGTGCATCAAAATGCACAATACACCCTAGCTTGAGATCCATGAGGGGGTTGTTGAATCTAAAAGGGCAACTTCTGGAGGTTTCACCTATTTGCGGTTCCTTTGGGGGTGTGTATAAGATAAGATGCGACATAGCACCCACCAAAATCTACCTTCCAAAAGCCAAATAACGCTCTCTTCCTCGTACGCCCTGCCATGCGCCCAAACAGCAGTTCACAACCACACATAGGGTATTGCCAAACTTTCAAGAAACTGCGTAACAAATTTTGTGGTGCTTTTTTTCCACGATTCCTTGTAAAAATAAAACATTTTCTACTAAAATTGCAGATTGTTGTAAATTTAAATTTTTCATTTTCACAACTGAACGCTAATTTTTTTGGTGAAAGACCTGTTGGGTCGATATACTCACTAAAAAAAAACTTTGAGATTCTTAGTTCACACGTTTTGAGCAAAAAATGTTTATGCCACCCACGGCTTACAATGTGATCTCAAGCGGGGTGGTGCTCCGCTATTCTTTACCCTCTCAATAGAGCCAAATTCAGGCCTCTCAAGGTTCAACCGACCTCCCTTATCCAGAGAGGGGGAAAAATAAAGACAACAACCTTGACAAAACATGCTGCACATATAACAGCCTGTGGAAGGTGGCAGACGTAGCAAGAGAAAGGAAGGGAAAGAAACCTATATGGTTGGCATCCCTTCCTCCCTATATTAGTTTAAAAAGCAATATCTGCCAAATAAACGTAAGTTCTGCACAAATAAAAAAAAACATTTCTGGAAAAAACACAAATGTGAAACCTGGGTGCCCACTGGCAGGGTTGGGCATATAATATTTATATATATATATATTATATAATAATAAATACCTCACGCTACCCATTATCCAGTGAGCACACACTGCCTAAATAAGCATATATATGCCAAATAACTGTATAGTATATACTATACCTTTGTATTTGGATATATTTGCTTTGTTTTTAATCTATATGGGAGGAAGGGATGCCTCCATTTTGCGTTTCTTGCACTCTGCCCCAACCTTCACAGGGTGTTATAATTGCAGCCATGTTTGAAGGTTTAGTGTCTTTTATTTTTCTCTCTGGATAATGGAGGTCGGTTGGCCCAATGAGAGGCCTGGTGCTGACTGGAATTTGGCTCTATTTGAGAGGTAAAGATAGGTATTAGGACCACCACCTTGAGAATTCCCGTTGTAAGCCGGGGGTTTGGCTTTTAAAACATTTTTTTGGATCAAAACGTGGTGAACTAAGATCTCAAAGTTTATTTCATGTATGATCGATAGCATAAATGCTTTCTATGGAGGTTTCCATGTATGATATACTCACGACAACCCATGGATATATTTTTTAAAGGGTCGTTAGTACCAATATGGGAGTCTTTTTAGGGGTGTTTATTAAGTTTTTACAACCACCATAGGGTGTCTTGCTGCCAAACTGAAATGGTTGCCTTAAAATAAATTCATAATGGAACAAATGTGACCCCAGAGTCCGGTTGTTGTATCTCCTATTCTGAGGCTTATAGTTGAGCCAAATAGCGCACTAGGAGCAGATATATGATATCTCTAAACATGGTAGAATTGGGGGTATCGATTTTGAGTTGCATTTCTCTGGTCATATCTACCATGTTCCTGTGGATAAAAATGGAAAATAATCTGCAAAAAAAAACAAGTACAACTAATGAGGGGTGTCAAACTTGTTACCCCATATAAACAACCTATGCTGTTTTGAATACTTTAAGGGGTGTAGTTTCTTTCAGAATATTAAACGGGGGTGTTGGGTGTGTTATCGTTTCATTTTTAATGGGTCTTCAGACTAAAGGGGGACAGTGTGGTGAAAAACAAGCAACTTTCTATTGGATGTCTCCATTAGCAAAGCTGCCTTGTTCTCACAGTGTCCCCTTTCTTGTTTGTTTTTATTTAGTACTGAATCCAGTGTGGGTCTAAATCCTCATGATCCTCCTCCTTGCCAATTACTAGTGAGAGCTATTTCATTTGGTTAAGCCACTGGTCGATTCACAGAGCTGTTGGGTTGACTCAGAGTTAGGGGCGTTAGGCATTTTCTGTTTCCACACAGCAGAAACAGGACTGCCGCAGATTGTACAATGAGGAAAACATGACAGTTTTGACCCTGTGCCTAAACTCTCATCATACACGCAGTATCTGTGCTCTGCTGGTTCTTAGAAAGCTTGTAATGTTTAATACATCTCCAGTGTGAGAGGCGATCAGTGCTTAATTAGATTGAATGCAGCCTGTGGTCATGTATTACAGCTTTATAAAATAAGACTGATAGGGGCGAGACACAGAGCTAGTGGACACTCAGAGGCGGATGGGGGGAGGGGAGAGTCTCAGGGCCAGCAGTGAAGGGGGGATGATGTCATCCAGTGGGAGGGAAAGAAAGAAACGCCCTGTTATTTCACAGAGCTGGGAAGTGTGAATCAGCCGAAGTAAGGAAGCGATACATCCCCTTTAAGTCGTTTATGGGGGTATCTATCATACAGGTTCCTCAAGGCCACGTCAGAACTGGACTGGTCCCTAAAAAAATCTACTAAAAATTACTACTAAATTTCTAAACCCCCCTAAAGTGTGTAATAAAAAAAACAAAAAAAAAGAAAAAAAGACAAAAAATTCTTCCAACCTACAGCAGACATATGGTAGATGCGAGTTAACTTTTTATTCATGGAATAACTATCTGCGTTACATGCAGAAAGTTTTGAACTTTGAAAATGGCAAATTTTTCAAATTTTTTACAATATTTTGATATTTTTCACAAAACAACTAAACAAGGTTTAATGGACCAAAATTTCTTACTAATCAAAGCACAATGTGTCTCAGGGGGGGAAAACCAATCTTTGATCACAGGATAGGTTCAAGTGGTTCAAAAAGTTTTTCTACATAAGTGGGACATGTCAGATTTAAAAAAATGGGGCTCTGTCAGAGAGGACAAAACTGGCTTCAGCAGTAAGGAGTTAATGCTTCCAAATAACCATGGCACATGAAATATGTAGTCACATCTTTCAGCAAGATACTTATATTGTAGGTATCATACCCTCCATTGGGTTGTGATTTTCCCAGAACAATTTCAACAAAGATTTGTAATCGATCACTTTAGGGTCATATGCAACTCGAACAACTTCAATGTGTGCAGTAAGACCTGAAACAAAAAATACAAAATTAAATTAGAAACACAATTGACAGGGAAATGTTTTTTTTTGTAGAATACATCCTCTTTTAGGCTATGTTCACATGGCTGATTTTGGGACAGATTTCAGTCCGTATTGTGTGCCGTACTGCGCTCAATACAGTCGAAATCCGTCCCAGTCATTACAGTAATTCACTCCCTGCTCGCCGTATTTCGCGAGCAGGGAGAAAGTGACATGCACATTATCCCGGTGGGATACGCACCGTGGATAATGAAAGTCTCATGGGGCCGGTTGAGCTGCCCCAGCCCCCCCCCACCCGCCCCGCACCACTAATGGGCAAAACGGCGTGATTGCGGGCGAAATCCGTCCCCGCAATCACGCCGTGGATAAGCCGTGTGAACCTAGCCTTAGTGTTCAGTGCTTTTGTTGTTGTGTGCTTGGGATGTATAAAAAGTATCAATGTCATACAGAGTAAACGAAAAAGCTAAAAAGTTCCTGGCCTGAGGTGGTGCAGGACACAGGGATTCTCTAACACAGCGCTTACATTTTCTTTTTTTAACCCCTTAGGGTGGAACATGTTAATAAAAACTTGGCCACCAAACATGCCAGTTCTAAATTAATATGGATGAGTGTAGAATACAACAGGATGTAAGAGTGTTATGTGCTAAACATTGGTGCATATGTTATGCACCCAACATTTTGGCGTATATTGTTTTATGCGCCAAACTTTGTCTCAGCCATGGTATTTATTTGTATGGCACTTTCACACCAAACTTTGGTGCATTCCTGGTGCATTTGTGCTGCATTGAAAAGTGTTGTGTCTAGTGCAAACTAGTTTTGATATACGACTATTCATACATCTGTCGGACGACAGTTTTTTGGTTGAATGTACGCCAGAAAACTGGCGAAGCCCCGTTCATACATATATCATCCCTAATGAGTAAGACAAACCAAAGCCACGTGGTGCTGAGTGTAGGACCAAAGCCCATTCATTCCAGTAATAAGTGAAGGTCCTAGTTTACCAGACTCGGACTGGGCCGCCGGGGGATCTGTGAATCCCCCGGTGGGCCCCGAGCCGCTGTGGGCCCCGGAGGGAGTGCTGCCGCTCCCCGGGGCCCGTCCGCGCATCCCATCACTGAGCGCTCGGGCCTGACTCCCGGGGCTGCGTGGTGCCAGCGGAGTAGAGCGCCGCTAGCGCTCATCTCCGCTGACCGCTCTGGCAGGCATAAGGCACTAGGCCTTAAGCCTGCTGGGCGCCGGCCCCTACTGCTGACGCCACATCACCGAGACGCCTATGCAGGGCCGCAGTAGAAGCTGGCGGCAGCTCGGAGTGGCCGGGAGAGAAGCGGGGAGCCGGGGAAGCAGGTGGTAAGTGGTGATTGTTTGTTTTTTTTGTAAACTATCTAAGGGGTGCCCTGACTACTACAGGGGGGCCCTGACTACTTAAGTGGGGCCGCCTGACTACTTAAAGGGGGCCCTGGGGGTACTTTTAAAGTGCCGCGGCCCTGGCTACTAAATTTGGGGACCTTGACTACTAAAGGGTGGCCCCTGGGCTACTAAAGGGGGGGGGCCCTGACTACTAAAAGGGCCCCTGACTACTAAAGGGGGGCCCTTGGGCCGTACTAAAGGGGAAGCTTGACTAACTAAAATGGGGGCCCTGCGTACTAAAGGGGGGTACCTGGCTACTAAAGGGGGGGCCCTGACTATAAAGGGGGCCCTCACTACTAAAGGGGGCCCCTGACTTATGCATACTAGCTAAAGGGGGGGGGGCTTGACTTCCTGCACACTAGCTAGAGGGGTGGGGGCCCCTATCTCTTTTAATTACTGCACACTAGCTAAAGGAGGGGCCCCTCAACTACTGTTTGTCATTTATTACTAACTAAACATAGACCCCTCTAACTGCCTGTTGTAGACTACCGTCCTAAAGGAAGGCCTCCTTGAACTGCCTGTCTAACTACCTAAGGACCGGCCTTAACTGCCTGGATATTATATACCTACTAACGGAGACCCCCTCTCTAACTGCCTGTTGGTTTACCATACCTTACGGGAGGCTTTCCTTTTCTTTATCTGCCTGGGCGTCGGTTATACTACCTAACAATAAGAAAAAAACAAAAAGAAGACCCCTCGCTTCTAACTGCCGGGGTTACTCTCTCACCTATAATAATGGTGCGCCTTATAACTGCCTGTATTATACCTAAGGAGGACCCCGCCTACACTGCCTGCGTATAGAGCGTATAGGTGGCCTACCCTTGTTACACTGCCTGGTAAACTTCCCTAAAGGAGGACCCATCCTCTGTAACTGTCTGTATACTACGCAGTAAAAGGAGGCCCTAATGCCTGTTGTATAATACTTCAAGGGCAAGGCCTACGATTTGCCCTGGGTATATACAATAATGGGGGGTCATATTCTGCTTTTTGATAGCCTAGTCACTCAATAGGGGACTCCCTAAATACCTTTCTGTAACTAACTGAGGGAAAACCACCTACACCTACAGCCTAAAGTAATTGGGGCTCACCAAACACCTACCTTCAGCGACCTAACTGGCGGGGCCAACACAAAACCGAACTGTAGACGATCTACTTTCCTATACTGGGGCATGCTTATTACCTGGGGGGCTGTTATTCTACACACTCGTGGCTAGTTATTATCCACCAAGCGACCTGGGGAGGGCCTTACCAATCTTATCCAGCGGGGGGCTATCCGACCTTATTTGGGCCCTGAATCTAGGGATCCCTGGGCGCCTTTGCCCTATTTGCCGACCCCTAACTAGGGTTGGTCTACCTAACCTGGGATTATAATGGCAGGAGGACTGCAGCCATAGTTGTTGCATTATCTCCAGGGGGTTTGTCCTCTCCCCCACCCTTCCAACCCCGTAGGACTATAGACCTCAAGTTATGAGCTTGTACCTCGACTCTCCCACCACCGGCGGCAGTTTTGTTACAGGAGGTGGGAATGGGTAAAGAGGGTGCTGGAAAAATTGAGGAGGATTCATAAGATACTTTGTGTGATAACTTTTCTGACAGGGATGAGTTGTGGCCGGGGACCACAGCATCATGGCGGGTAGTGGAACAGATGCAGAAAAGGGAAAAGAAAAGAAGGAAAAGGGTGAATAAGAACGACTCATGAGAGTAGAGAACGAACCGCATCAGATAAGACAGGTCTCCTGTGGTCACTGATTTCAGGGCGGTCTTTCGTCTATATTGGAGGCAGTGTTGTCAGGCAACTGTAATGATTAGTCGTGTTATTATGTGGGTTGTCTGACCTCTCATGTGGGTCTTAATATGGCGGTGTTTGGTTTGTTGTAGGTTAGACCTGTGCTGGTGGTCTGACCTCTATGTGATACATTACGTGGAAATCTCCTAAAGGAAGCATTTATGCTGTCTATCATACATGAAAAAAACTTTGAGATTCTCGGTTCACATATTTGGATCAAAAGTGTTTAAGCTGCCCACGACTTTCAAGTGATCTCAGATATGGCAGTTATACTATCTTTTACCTCGTCAATAGAGCCAATTCCGGCCTCTCACATCGGGTCACGACTCCATTATAAGAGAGAAAAAAATAAATCACCAAACTGCAAGCTTCTCTTCTTTGACAGCCTGTGAGAATGGGCGGGTGCAGAAACAAACCAAATGGAGGCACCCCTTCCTCGCCCCATATAGGGTTAAAATTCAATCTACTCTCCAAATATATCAGTATGGTTGCACAGGTGACACCATATTTGGTGTTTTGTATATTGATTTTAACCTATATGGGGAGGAGAAGGGGTGCCTCCCATTTTGTTTTTCATGCCACGGCCCACTCTCACAGGCTGTCATAAGAAGTTGCAGCTTGCAGGTTTTGGTGTTGTTTTTCTTTTTTTCTCTCTGTAAAATGAGAGGGTCGGGTTGACCCAGTGATGCGAGGTCCTGGAATTGCGCTCTATTGAGAGGGGTAAAAAGATAGTTTTATAGGACTGCCGATTCTGAGATTCACGTTGAAAAGTCGTGGGCTGCTTTAAACATTTTTTGATTCAAAATATGTGAACCGAGAGGAAACTCAAAAGTTTTTTTCATGACCTCGATTGTGGTTCTATTTGGCAGTGTTGTAGGTTTAACCTTGAGTGGTGTCTGACCTCTATGTGGTCTCTATTATGGCGGTTTGTGGTGTTGTTTGTAGGTTTTACTGAGCTGGGTGTTGACTCTATGTGGTTCTATATGGCGGTGTTGTAGATTATTCTTGAGCTGGTGTCTGACTTATGTTGGTTCCTATATGGCGGTGTTGTAGGTTATACTGAGCCTGGTGTTCTGACATATGTCGTCTCCTATGGCGGTGGGGTATTTTGTAGGTTTTTAGGTGCGGGGGGGTATAGTGGCAGGTGACATGTTCCTGATTGGTTAAAACGTGGAATGCACACTGACCCTGTGATAGGAGTTACACTTCTACTTTCTTGCTGTTGTTTATTTTAGAGGGTGGTGAGGTGGGTGACCAAGGGAAACGTGGAGGGGGATATTGTTAATGTGGGTGGAGGGGGGGATATGGATGGGAAGTACTTAGCCATTGTGTCTATGATATGTTAACTGACAAATGTGGTCACTCACTTGGTGTTATTGTAATCCTAACCACAATACAGTTCTGTTTTGCACACTGTATTATGTGGTAAAATGGGCGCGTCTATGTACGAGAGGCGGGTACATATTGTCATGTACAGTAGGGTGGGCCCCCGAGCTCTCAACTCCTGTGGGCCCAGAACTCCCCCAGTCGACACTGTAGTTCACAATTAAGACATCAGTTCAGAGTCAATATAGCATAAAGACCTTACTTTATTTTCCGTTTTAAAATTAGAAAATCTCTAGAAACTATGAATAATATTTATGGCACATACACTTGTAAAAGGTTTTAATCCAGTAGCATGCTTTTTTTCTTTTTTTTTGTTGGATTTAGACATGGTTTTACTGGTTTGGGAGGGAAACCGTCTGGCCCATCTGGTGAAAATGATAAGCAATCCGGGTCCCCATAGAATAGACTTTAATAGAAAATCCGCCCAGTAGTCTGCACTAAGTGGATTTTCAGCCGGACGGATGTTCATACTGCCGGCATTCCGAAAAACTTGGAACATGCAATGTCCTTTGTCCGGTTTTCAGATGGAAGATGTTCTAGTCAATGGTTAAGGAGGATGGGTGAATCAGAAACAGATCCGTTACCCAAAACCATTGAAAAGGCGATAAAATACTGGCAGAATTCTTAAAATCCGACCAGCATTTTACACTTGCCATGTTGTACCCTAAATCTTCTGGGAAATGTCAATTGTGTAAAAAGCAATAGCTGCAGTCCAGACACTGTCAACTCCAAGGATATGAATAAATTAAGCCCTATAGTTAGAGGAAAAATATTGTGGACTTTTACTAACGGGTATAGCCAGGGGCGGAACTACCGGGGTAGCTCTTAGGGGGCCCATGCCCCAGTGCAGCTCCTGACACGTCTGCTCACCCGGTAGTTCTGCTCCTGCGCCCGCCGGCAGTGAAAATACCAGTACTGGAGCTGCGGGGCCTGGTGCATGCTGCCTCTGAACACCTGGGCCCTCCAGCCCGAGGTTAAAGGGAGGAAAGCCCGGGGGGGCAGAGAGGAGGGCCCCCGTGCCCCTTTTTACTCTCCCGCTTTTTTTTTTTTTTTTTTTTTTTTTTTTTTTTTTTTTTTTTTTTTTTTTTTTTTTTTTTTTTTTTTTTTTTTTTTTTTTTTTTTTTTTTTTTTTTTTTTTTTTTTTTTTTTTTTTTTTTTTTTTTTTTTTTTTTTTTTTTTCCCCCTCCACGCGCCCCCCCCCGCCCCCCCCCCCCCCCCCCCCCCCCACCCCCCCCCCCCCCCCCCCCCCCCCCCCCCCCCCCCCCCCCCCCCCCCCCCCCCCCCCCCCCCCGGGACGGGTGGCAAATTTGGAGTAAATGTGCATTCTATCAGCTCGAACCCGTCTACCCATCTCCCTTGGGCATCTGGCATCAAAAAGGATTAGCCCCAAAGCCTCCTGGGGCTTTCGGCTTCTCGTAACCAGAGAGGTGCGTAAAATCGGGGATATTTTTTAAAATACTCAGAGCCCTTCCCGGACACTATAATGCCCTAAAGGAAAACCCCCCTAAAGGGCCCGCTGAAATTAAAATTTTGCCATGCACTCCTAAATGCCTATTTCCGCCTTATTTGGCCCATTAAATTTAAGGCCATTGGACAGGTCCTGTGGCCTAATTTTATGGTCCTTTTAGACTACCCTAAGCCCTGCATGCCTATATGGGGCACCTATAGATTATCCTAAGCCCTTCCTGTCTATATGGGGCCCCTATGGATTACCCTGAGCCCTGCCTGTCTATATATACGGCCCCTATAGCCTATGGTAAGTCCTACCTGCCTACATATATGGTCCCTATAGACTACCCTAAGCCCTGCCTGGATACATACATGGCCCCTATAGACTACCCTAATAGCCTATCTAGCTACCTGTGGCCCAACTACAACCTAATTGTGGCCCCCCTATCCCTTTGTTAGTTTATCTGGGGTAAAACTGCCTATTTAGGACCCAATCAAAATATCTATCTGTAGCCTACCCATCAAACCCAAGACCTGCTCAATTACTGCCTACCCCCCCGGACCAATCAACCTACATGAAAACCCCTATTTTCTACCTCCCCAAACCTGAAGAAAAACCAACCCCTCCCAAAAACCTGGGGCCCCCCTCCCAAACCCTATTAATGGGGTCTTCCTACCGGGCATTATTATTCTAGGGTTGCAGGCCATACCCTGTGAAAACCAATCCCCAAGGGGGGGGTGAAATTTTTCTTTTTTCCCCCCTCAAACCGAGAGGGGCCCTTTCTAAGCAAAGGGCCCTTTAAAACCCCTCTGCCAACCCTTGAAAGTTTGTAAAGAGGTGGGGGACAGGGAGTGAGGTTTGCTGAAAAGGGAGGTTTTAAAATGGCTTTTGGGGATTTAAATTGCAAACAAAAGGGAAAAAGGTCCCCCGACTTGCCCAGAGAGAGTAAACTGTGGTCACAAGATTTTAAACGCACGGGAATCACTTATATGTCTGCAGGTCTGTGTAAAAATGGGTCCCTTTACCCCCTTTAAGGGGATGTATGGGGGTTTTTGTAAAAGTTTTGTAGAGCCTGTGTACTTTTGATCCCCTACAATATAGGTCCTTTTATGGATTTTTCTTTTGGTTTTTGGGTATACGGGTTAAAAAAATTTTTAGAGTTTTTTTAATTTTACTTTTGTGGGGGTTTTTTTTTGTGGTTGTTTTCGGCCGGTATTATCAGGTCCAAATGTAGTAGCTTTTTTGGTAATGTTGGTTTTTGTTTATATTTGGGAAAATTTTTTTGGTTTAAGAGTATGATAGTGTTATTTTAAATTGTGAATAATCACCCCTTTGGTTTTATTGTAAGAATTGATTTTCCTGGTATTTGTGGTCGGGGGGGGGGGGGGCGTGAGGGGGGTGTGAAGGGGCCCCACCCAAAAGTTTCCCTAGGGGGCCCCATTCTTTTTTAGTTACGCCCCGGGGTATAGCAAGGGAAAAAAATGAAATCTTATTTGAATTTATTTTTCCCCTTAACCCTCCCAAAAGGGCCATAGGTCTTTCCACCCTTTGTTTCCCAAAGTGGGGTCATCTTTTTTTTTCTAATCGTTTTTTTTATTTCAGTAGATTAATAAAAAATGGGTTTTTTTGGGGTTTTCGGGAAATTATTTTTTGGCAGGGGTTTTGTTAAAAAAATTATTTTGTTTATTTTTTTCCCCAAGTAAAAATTTTTTACAAAAAAAAAATTTTTAAAAATCCTTATTCTTTATTCTTTAAAAAATTTAAAATTTGAAAGGAAAGGTTTCCCCAAGTTTTTTTGTTATAAAATTTTTAATATTTAATGTTTTTTTGCAAAAAAAATTCTTTTTTCCCCCTTTTGGACAAAAAAAATTTCTGTTGTAACCCCCTTCAAAGAGATGGGCCGAATTTCCCAAAAATTGGGTTCTTTCCCTTTTCGGCCAAATTTTCTGGGGCCAAAAAATTTAATTTCTTTCCCGATTATTTTCCCGGGACAAATTTAAACCGTTAAAAAACGGCTATTTCCAGGCTGCACAAAACCCCCTGAAGGGTGTGTAGAACGTTTTTTGCCATGTTTAAAATATCCCAGAGGGGTTTTTTTGGGTTTAAATACAATGTTGTTTTTTTAGTTTGACACGCAGATGAATGCCGTCGCTCTTAGAATCGCTTCACCCCAAAATTTTTCCCCTGGGCACTTAGGGGGGAAAAATGCCCAAAAACCTAAAAAGTGGGAAGGGCCCCTGAAAAAAGCCCATGGCAGCGCCAGGGGAAAAAAAAACAAGCTGGGGGTTTCAGGGGGCAAATAAAGTGAAAAAGAGTGTGGAGGGGGCCCGGGGCCAGCCACAGCAGCATGAGGTGACATTTGGAAAAAATTGATATTTGGGGGGGTGGAAAAAACAGGATTTAGGCCACATTTTTGGCACAAGGGACAGTGGTAGGTTCCCGGAGAAACCCACGCAGCGCTTTGAGGTCAGACTTTTGGGGCACAAGGGACATTGTGGAGGGGCAAAACCCCAAGGAGTGGGGCAAAAGAGTGGCACAATGAAACGGGTTTGTAGGTAAACCGGCTCAGGCCACGCGCACATGGGGGTAGACGGGTTGCAAAATTGACAGTTGTGTAGGTCCAGAAGCAGCCAAAAAGCAGCAGCTGAGGTCGGGGACAGTGGCACAAGGGACTTTCTGGAGGGGGGAAAAAACAGGGGTGGGGCCACAGAGGGGGAAATGCCCACAGTGTGGAGGTCACGGCAGCAGCCACAGTAGAAGACGGGGGTGGGGAAAGGGGCCCAAAATGCCCCAATGTGTAGGCCACGGCCCAGAAACCCCCAGCGGAACCCCATGAGGTCGGGAAAAGTGGCACAATGACAGGGTGTGTAGGTCACGGGAAATTGCCAAAGCAGCAGCATGGGTCAGACAGTGGAAAAAAGGGACACGGGGTGTGAGGTCAGGGCCCCAAGGCAGCCCACAGCAGCACAGGAGGTAAAGACAGTGGCAAAAAGGGACCCCGTGTGTAGGTAAGGGGCAGCGCCACACCCAGCGCATGAGGTAGCGGGGAACAATGCCCACAGTGTGTAGGCCCCGGCTTCAGCCACGCAGCAGCATGAGGTCGACAGTGGCAAAAATAAATTTTTTGGGGGGTTTTGGAAAAAACCAAAAAAACAGGGGTTGGCCGGGGGGTGGGACTTGCCCACAGGGGTGGGGGGGTTTGACGGGCAGCCCCACAGCGGCACCCATGAGGCCCAGACAGGGGCCATTTTTGCCCATTTGGAGGGGGCAAAAAAAAAAAAAAAAGGAAATTAGGCCCAAAATGGACAATGGACACAGTGTCTAGGTCCCCGACGGGCAGCAGCATGAGGTCAGAATGTGGCACAATCACTTTTGGGAAAAGGTGGAAAAAAAACGGAGTAGGAAACAGAGTGGAAACCAAAGGGACAGAGTGGAGGTGACGGGGCCAGAAGAAAACACCCTTTGAGGGTCAGGGTGGCAAAATGACACAGTGTGGAGGTTCCCCGGCCCAGCACCCAACAGCAGCAGCATGGGGGTCGGGAAGTGGCAAATGAAGAGTGTGGGGTTTGGGTGGAAAATACCGCCCCTGGTTTAAGATGGTTGGGTTGGAGATGGAAAAACTGTCAGCAGATGTTTGGAAAACCCCAAGGGGGTTTGGCACCCATCTGAATTTTTGGCTGAGGAAAGGTTAGTTTTGAACCCGGGGAATTTTTCCTTTTTGGGTGGGCGTCATGGCTGTTGCGTTTGAATTTTTAAAGGTTTTGGGTGTGGGGAAATTTTTGGCCGACCCCACCCCTTTGTTTCATTTTTTAAAAAAAAGGGTCGGCTTTTTCCCACTTTTCCCCCTTTTGGACAAGGGGGTTTTCTCCTTGGGGGAAACGAGGGCCCCCCCCGCCGCCCTGACCCCCCGCTCTGGGGCCACCCCTTAGGGGGCCCACGGGAAAGGAAACGGTTTTCCCCCCCTGCAAACTGGGCCCAAGTTCCCCCCGGGCCCCCAAAATCCATTTTGGGCCCTGCCAGTAGTCCGAGGATCTTCAAAATTGGGGTGGCGGGAAAGTGCTTTCCAGAAAGGCCCCACCTGTTGGTTAAAGGGTCTGCCTCCGGCCCTGCTGCGGCTGGATGCGGGGCGCTGCCCCCCTCCCCTGGGCCCGGGGGAGGAAGCTGTTCCATCAGTGCTAAAGGGACTTAGGTTGTGCTGATGGGGGGGTTTACTGCCCGAACCCAACCAAAATTCCCCCGGCCCCCCCCCCCGGCGTAGTCCCGTGGGCCCCGGGAAAAAAACCCCCCCGGGTTTCAGCCCTGTGGGGGTGGGTTGTGACCTAAAAACCATGGGCCCAGGGGGGAAAAAGGACTGCGGGGGAAATTTTTCCCCTATATTTATTTGAGTTTTTTCCCTCCCCCTCCATAGAGGGGAAAAAAAGGTTTCCCCATTTTGGCCCGGCTGGGGTCCCCCCGAGGGTCCCAAATAGGGTGGAGAGCCAGAAGTAATCCCCTTGCCGGTTGCTGACTATTGGGGCTTTTCCTCTTGGGCACCAAATCCTTCTGAAATGCTGGGGGAGCCTTGCAAAAGTGACCCCGAGGGGTCCCTGCCCCATCCCCAACTGTATACGGGCCACTGGGTTTGCTTGCCGGGTATTGCCTCACTTTTTCCCCAAACCCTTTTCTACCTCCTCCACCCCTGCATCCTGTTTCCTCCTCTTTTTTTCACCGGGGTTAAAAAATTTACAATCTTTTTCCCCCAAGCCCAATGTTCTTTTCCCCAATTGTCCTCCAACCTCCTCCCCCAATTTCAGGTCCCCCCCGGGAACTCTTGGGGCCCCCGCGAGATGTAGTGCCAAGTCTCCAGCCCCCCAGCCCAGACGGGATTTTTCAGCATCTGTTCCCAGGACATAAAAGCAGTGGAATGATGTTATTCACCCCTTTTGCCCTGGCGAACTGACAAATTTAACGTGGCCCCCTCGAAGGGCCCCCAAACAAACGGCGGGTGGTCACGCTTTTGAGTGCCAAATGGCTGACACCAAAAGTTCCCAACAGGGGGGGGGCCCCTTTTCCCCAACCCTGGTTCATAAAAAAATTTCTTTAAAATGGCCTTTCTTGTTCTTTCCAAGTCGGGTCCTTCATGTGCAGGCTGGAATTCCCCGGGTGGAAAATCGCTACCCAGAGTGTTTGGGGGGGGCCCTTTCCCCGGGCTAAACTGAGGGGGGTTTGTTCCTGGCTTTGGTTGGAATGATACAAGTGCTGAACAGTTTACGGGTTTCTTTTTCAGAATCTTTGAAAAATGGGGTGGGAAGCCCTTGGGAAACCCTTTTTTGCAACCAGATTGAAAAACTTGCGCCATCCCGGGGGCGAAATGGCCCAACCCCCTTCTGGGTTTGCAGAACCCCCCGGAAAACTTGTTATTTTCCCATTGTCCCTTTCCCCATGGCCCCGTTTTTGCGTTGGCGCGGAAAAAAGCCCACATCGATTTCTTGATGCAGGGACGCGGAGAAAGTCCCCTTCCCTTTGTGACTTCGTTCGCCGAGGCAAGCCAGGTGTAGATCGGGGTGACAACCCCCCCTGTGCCCCTTTAACAAAATGTGGTATGATGAACCCGTGGGTTGGGAGGATGGGGGGATGGTGGTGGTGGTGGTGGGGGGAGGAGGCGGCCTTTGGGCGAAGGAGCCGGGGGGTTTGGGGGGGAAAAAACGGGAGGCAAAGCGGGCCGGCCCCCGGGCCCAAGTTTTTTGGTGGGCCGGGGCCCGGAAAGCCTTTTCCCACCCTGTGGGCCTTTAAAGGACATGTAGGCCCTGCCGTAGTTACAGCCCCAGACTTTCCCGCGCTGCAGTTGCCCCTTTTGGAAAACAATTCCCCCGAATTTCCCCTTCTTTGGGGCCCCCCCTTTCTGTTCTAAAATTTTTTTTGAAGTGTGGGTTACTCCCTTTTTTGGGGAAAAGAAATTAGGGCGGGAAAACCTCCCATTACGGTGGCAAAAAGCCTTTAGTTCCCCTAAAGGTGCGAGTCCCACCTTTGGAAAAGGGGGGTTTGCCCAATACCAACAAATTGGACGGGGCCGGTCGGGCTCCCTGCCCCTTGGGTTTCCCACCTTGGACCCATCGGTTGTTCTTTGAAATCCCCTTCCCTAAACCCGGTTGTGGCCCCTTGAGTACGGGGAAAGAAGGACCCTCTGGCCCGGGGGGAGATGATATAAAAAGGGGAAAAAAGCCCTTTCTGCGGGTGGGGGGAGCCTTGGACTTGGCTCCCAAATGGCTTGCGTCCCAAAACCGGGGGCCTGCTGCTGTGTTGCGGGCGGCGGCGGAGGGAAACCAACCAATCTGAGCCACGTTTCCCCCGGGGCCCCCCCCCCCGGTTTGGTAAACGCTGAAATGTTTTGAGGGGGGGGCCCGTGGTGCCCCAAACCCGTTAGCCCCCTTGGCCCCCCCTTCACTTTCTGTTTTAACGGGATTTACATTTTCCCATTTTGGCTCCCCCCGTGTTTAGCAAAGAAATGCCAAAACCGCCGAGTATCGGCTTTTTAAGCCAACGCTCCGAAACTGAGGGGCTACTCCCGCCTCGCCTCGCGGGGGCCCCGGTGCCCTACTTTCTTGGACCTGCGAGCGGGTTTTTTACCCTGGGGCCCCGCTTGGCCCCCGGGGTCCCCCCACCCCCCCCCCTCTCTTTTTCCTGATAAACTAAAAAACGGCCCAAAAAGCCCCATTTGGTTGGCGCCGAAACCTCCCCGGACCCCGGCAAGTGACGCCCCCCCTTTTTCCCTGAAAATGATAAAGCGTTCCCCCTAAACCCGGGGCTCCCAGTCCCGGTGGCTACATCACCCAATTTTTTGTGTTTAAACGTCACTGCTGTCCTCATCACCGGCCCTTTGGTATGCAGAGGCAAACCCTAAAATTCCCTTGACCTCCCTTTGTACTCTCCACATCTAAAATTTTTGCCCCCTTACTGCAAGAACCCGGGGATATTGGCCCCTTTTCCTTCGCTGAAAAGTACCCTGTGACTGCCCCCCCTAAAAATTGTTTTTTTCCTTTAAACTTATAGTGGGGGCTGAAGCCCAGAACCACAATTGTAGATCTCTGGTGGGGAACCGGAGGGGCCCAGAGGGGGGGGTTTGAGGCCCAGGTGAGGGCCGTGCCCCGTCCCGGGCCTTTCCCAAACAAAGGGTTGTGTCGGGATTTCCCAAACAAACTTTTGCCCGGGGGTTTGTCAGATGTAAATCGGGGAAAGGAAGGGGGAAAACCCCTAGTCAACCAATCAAGAATCATTGGGTTGTAAAACAACACCCCCGGCCGCTAGTTTGAACCCCCCGGCATTTTCCGGTTGGCCCACCGAGGTGCCCCCCTGCGCAAACGCCCCCTTTGCGTGTTTGCAAACCCTGGCCCCCGGGGTTTTTTTTGTGCCTCTGCCCTCGCGGGGGTGGGGCCCTTTTAAAAATTTTCCCCTTTTGGAATTTTGGGGGGGTTTTGGTTCGGGTAAAACCCCCGGGGGTTTGATGGGTTTTTTTCTGTTTTTGTTTTTAACCCCCTGTTTTGGACTAAAAGGGAAAAACCCATTTAAAACAAGCTTGGTTCCCCTTTTGGATAAAAATTGGGCGCCCCACAAAGGGGCAGGAAAAATTGACTTGTATGTGCCTTTAAAAAAAACTCTGTGTTTTTTACTAAATTTTAAAAGCAAAAAAACAGGCAAATTTAAACCTTGGATATAAATTTTTGCTACAAAATTTTTCTTTTGGGGCCCCGGGGGGAAAAACCCAAAGTTTCTTTTACTGAGTAAAACTCCCCAGAACAAGTTTAAATTTAAACCCCCTGGATGTAAATTGCCCCAAAAAAAATTTAAAAGCGGGCCCCCAAACTACTAGTTTTTGAGCGTTTTTAACAATTGCGGTTTTCTACGTACACAACAAGAGAAAAATTGAAATTTAAACCTTTGCTTGGGGTTTTAAATGTTTCAGGAAAATTTTAATTTTTGGCGGTAAAAAAAGAGGCTTTTTTTTTGTAAACCAAGCAGAAAAAAAAAGGGTTTAAAAACCCCCTGGATGAAAATTGCGCAAAAGAATTAAAACAGCCACAAACTGCTAGTTTGTGGTGTTAAATTGGTGTTTTTCCCCGCTAAACCAAAAACAAAAAAAAAATTGAAATTTAACCCTTTGTTTGTGAATTTTGGTTTCAGGAAAATTTTTTAAATTTTTTGGGGGTTTGAAAGAGAGGGTTTTTTTTTGTCTCACAGAAAAAAAACAACGCTTAAAAACCCCGGGGATGAAAAAATTGCGAAAAAGAATTGAACAGCCACAAATTTGCTAGTTTTGTGTGTTTTTCCAATTGGTGTTTTCTAAGCAAAACAAAAACCCGGGAGAAAAAATTTGGAAATTTTAAAACCTTCGCTTGTGAAGGGGGGCTACGGGAAAAATTTAAATTTTTTTGGGCCCCGGGTGAAAAAGGGGGTTTCTTGGGGGGCCCCAAAACAGCAAAACAAAAAAATTGCAAATTTTAAACCCTGGAGGAAAATTTGGGCCCCGTTGGGGGAAAAACCAAATTTTTAAGGCTTTGTAGGTGTTTCAATTTGGGGGGTTTTAAAAACCAAACCCCCGGGAAAAATTTTGTCAAAAAACCCTTCGCTTGTGAATTTTTGGTACGGGAAAAATTTTTTAATTTTTTGGCGGGGGGAAAAAGGGAGGTTTTTTTTTGTCACCCCGGGCGAAAAAACAACTTTAAATTTAAAACCCCTGGATGTAAATTGGCAAAAAAAAATTGAGCAGCCACAAAAATTTAATAGCTTTTTTGGTTTTTAAAATTTGGGCCGTTTTTTCAAACGTTTAAAAAAACAAGAGAAAAAATTTCATTATCCTTTTCGCTTGGGAATTATGGGTTACAGGAAAATTTTAATTTTTGGGGCGGGGGGGGGGGGGGGGGGAAAAAGACGGTTTTTTGGGGTTTTCAAACAGCAGAAAAACAACGTTTAAATTTAAAACCCCTGGATGAAAATTTGGGGTAAAGAATTGGCATCCAAAAATGAAAAGTGGTATTTGTTTTTGAAAAAACGAGGGTTTTTTTAAAATTTTAAATACAAAAACAGGAAAATGGCTTAGACCCCCCTTGGGTTTATTAAAATGTGCTGTGAGCGGGTTAGCTTTAAAAAATGTTTATGCACCCCGAAGGGGAAAACGCACACTGGTTTTTCAGACCCCAATACCCCAAAAAATCAGTTTTTAAAACCCTTTTTAAGAGAACAGTTTTTTGAGACAAGGGGAGCCCCTTCCCAAAAAAATTTAAATGTATAAAAATCGTTTTTTAGTAAAAGCCTTTTCCAACAAACCCCCCCGGGGAAAAAGCCCCTTTCCCCCTGATCAGTAAAGTGAGGGAAAGTGTGGCCCCCCAGCCTCGCCCCCGGGAATTATATATTTGGGGGGGGGACGTCCCCGAATCCCCCCCGGTCCCCTGATTGGTTTTCATTCTCCCCAAATGCCCATGCAGGTATGCCCTTTTTCCTCCCCAGAGGTTTTGCCCCATGTAAACCCGTTTAATTTTGCTGCGGGCCTTTTTTTAAAAAATAAAACAAACCTTGTTCCGGAATTTCCCCAAACTTGACTTGGGTTCAAAAACCGAATTTTTTCCTGAAATTTTAAACGAATTAAAATTTTCTTTAAAAATAAATTTCGCCATTCCTAACCTTCCCAAAGACCCAAACAGAAATTCCTTTAGCCCAATACTAGGGAAATTTTTTCTCTGGTTACAAATATGACGTTTTTTAGTCTCCCCACCCTTTCTAGACCTTGATCAAATTTTTTTTCCCATGTTTTGTTTTTAAGGTTTTTGCCCTCTGGGCCCATCTGATACGAAAATGCAACTGGGTTCTCATTTGTCATTTTCTGGCTTTTTGGTTGGCAGGACATTTTTAAAAAAACCTTTTAAAAAGATTTTGAAAAAAAAATTTTGATAATCAAAAATTTGAAATGTAAGTTTTACCAAGCGGGGCCCTGCGGGGGTTTCCCTAATTATGTTTTTTTTAAATTTTTTTTTAAAAGGGAATTTTGATGTAAAGCCCCTAACAAGATTTTTTATCTTAAATTGATGCAAGACACATACAAACATCAATAAAAAATAGTTACAGCAGGATTCCGAAAAATGTCCTTCAAGAACCACACTTGGTATGTTAAGGGTAAATATAATGTCCAGTGGACTGGACTTTCTTACAGATACACCCCGGTATGCTTATCGGGAAATTGCCTTTTAACCCTATTTTCCTTGGGAAGTCAAAAAACCTTTCCAAAACCAGTTACCCATTCTATTTCATGAGTAAACTTCCACAGTTAACTTCATAAAAATTTTACAAGCCCCTTTTTGTTAATCATTTTTTTACTTTTTGTATTTGTTTTTGGGTTTTTATTCTTAATTTTTTTAAAATTTATCTTCCCGGGAAAAAAAAAGAATATTTTAATGATACATTTTTATATAAATTGTGTTTCTTCACGGACTGTAAAATGAAGGAATCAATAGGTAATAAGTTACAAGTTTCTGGCAGGGTTTTGAACATTTCTAGCATTTTAAATTTTTCCTGAAAAACCAAATGCACTGTCCCTTATGTGTAAATTTTTTTGTTTATCCCTTTTGGTATTTGGAAATTGTTTTAAAAGGGGTTAAAATGCCGAAACCAAATTTGTTATATAGATGGTTTTTTTTCCCTGATGTTACCCGGTGGGTTTCAGTTTTTTTGTAAACCATCAAGTGGTTACGAACTTTAAAAATAGTGTTTGCTCTTTAAAAATTAAGGTTTGGGCCGAAAACCCAAAATAAACCCATAAACTTTCGGGGGGTCAAATCATACCGGGAAAAAAAATTTCATTTCCCCTGTCAGTAAGACGGGAAAAACAAAAATTATTTTTTAATAAACTTCTTTGGTTTTCCCCGGAAACCCGCGGGGGTTTTTGCTTGCATGGTTATGACTTGTGTTCCAGCAAAAATGTGGGTTGAAACATTTTTTAAATATTTTGGACGGGGTTTTGCAAAAATTTTTCCCATATGCCCCATCTTTTTTTCAACCCAGGGGTGGGGAAAATTTTTCTGGGTGAAAAAAAGGGGAAAATTTTTAAGTTATTTTCCCCAAATGTTGAAAAATTTGGGTCCTTTCAAGGAAAAGAATCAATCTGTCCTAAGGATTTTTGTTTTCAGGTCCCAAAATTGCCACCAGACTGGAAACCAATGTTTTATCTGGCTACATAAGTATTAATAATATATAGCAGTAAGTAGTAGTTATCAAAGCCTTTCTATACGCCCCTACCTGTTTTTGCTGTGACCAGCTCCTCAGGCAGGATATTCCACAGATTCACAGTTCACTTGGTGAAGAAGGCTTTTTTCCTTTGGATATTGGATCTTTTTTTCTCCTGATGGAAAGAGTGCCCCCTTGCATTTTCCTATTATTACTTTTGGGAGAAAATACAGAGACAGTACAGAGACACCATATGTTGATTATTGGGGTGCAATATGGACTGTGTGCCGCCATATTATTTTAATTAAATGAAATGAGACTGCAGACTGGAGTAAGTTCCTAAAGTTTGTGATCTGTGTGGAATCTGTGACTGGGGCATGTAAAACAATGAATACTATGTTCCCTTGATACTATTGTTTCACATATAGTTAAAGCAATTATCCTACAATTCAAATTCATACAAAAAGGCTATTACCTGCATCATATACCTGACGCACGCGCCGGCTCTGTGAAATTTAAAGGGCCAGCGCACCAGTAATTGGGTAATGCCGGCCGCTGCCTTTATTTAAGCCTGCCCCTTCCTGAGTCTTGTGCCGGATCTTTAGTGCCATTTGCCTATAGAGAAAGTGTTCCTTGAGCCTCGTCTGTCTTACCGTGTACCGTACCGTCCAAGCTTCCGTCCCTCGACCATGAACCTCTGCTGCCTGTCCTGACCTTCTGCCTGTCCCTGACTACGTCTACGTCTAGCGATTCTGTACCACGCTTACCCTTGGCTGCCACTGCAAGCAAGTCACGCCAGTGGAAGTGACCTTGTAGTTTCCCGCCGCAGCAAGTCCATCCCGCTTTGCGGCGGGCTCTGGTGAAAACCGGGTGCT
This sequence comes from Phyllomedusa bahiana, assembly GCA_025379985.1. Lineage (NCBI taxonomy): Eukaryota > Metazoa > Chordata > Amphibia > Anura > Hylidae > Phyllomedusa > Phyllomedusa bahiana. The sequence goes on along the minus strand of JAODAL010020207.1, from coordinate 41,916 downwards.
ACTTAGATTCCACTCCCTGGTGTGGCTTATGCCATCGCTTGCGGTGGTCCAGCGGATCCACTACCATTTTCCGTGACAGTAAGATCCAGCCATGGATCCCACCAAGACACCTCTGCCGCCCGACGCTGACCTCACCACTATCGTGGCTCAGCAGTCGCAACAGCAGTCGCAACTATCGTGGCTCAGCCGTCCAAGTTCGATAGAGACTCCAAGGCTTGCAGGGGCTTTGTCACCCAATGCTCCCTGCATATCGAGTTAATGGGCAACCAATTCCCTACCGAATGATCAAAGGTGGCGTTCGTGCTCAGCCTTCTTTCCGGAAAAGCCCTGGCTTGGGCTACCCCCTCTGGGACAGGGACGACCCGATCACGGCTAACCTTGCCACATTCCTCACCGAGTTCAGGAGTGTTTTCGAGGAACCTGCCCGGGCTGCTTCTGCCGAGACCGCCATGTTAAATCTGCGCCAAGGGAACTCATCTGTAGGCGATTTATGTGGTACGGTTCCGCAGTTTGGCTTCTGAATTATCATGGAATGAAGCGGCGTTGACCACCACCTTCAAGAAGGGCCTCTCCAGCCGCATCAAGGATGCCCTATCCGCCTGGGACCTCCCGTCTTTGAGTGACCTTATCTCCCTGGCCACTCGAATTGACATCCGTTTCTCGGAACGCCAGGAAGAGTTCCAGCAAGAACGAGAACAGACTAGACCCCGTCGTCTCCCTCGTCTGGCTCCGGTATTCCAAAGGCCAGCACAGTTGCCCTCTCTGCCTGTTGCCGAGGAGGCCATGGAAGTGGATAGAGCCCACCTGTCTGCACCGGAGCTAACCCGAAGATGTGAGAAGAACCTTTGTCTGTACTGTGCCAGTTCAGACCATTTCCGCAGATCTTGCCCACTGCGTCTTCAGCGTTCCGGGAAACGGGCGCACCTAGGGTACGTGGGAGAGGCGTCCCTAGGTGAGAGCAAGGCCTCTCCTTGTCTGACCATGCCCATTCTCATTGGCACTGGGTCAGGTTCCCAGTTTCAAGTTGCTGCTTTCCTGGACTCTGGGTCGGCTGGAAATTTCTTGGACGCTGCCCTGGTGTCCCAGCATAACCTCCCCGTGATCCGTCTGGAGAAGCCCCTACTCATCTCCTCTGTCAGTGGAGAAATTCTCAGTGATCCAATTCGGTTCCGCACTGAGCCTCTGTTCTTGCAAGTAGGGGCCCTGCACAAGGAGAGACTTGCGTTTTACGTGCTACCCCGTTCTTCCTCATCCATTCTCCTGGGTCTCCCGTGGCTGCAGCGCCATGCTCCCAAGCTCAACTGGCAGACGGGCGAAGTCTTGAGTTGGGGGCCGGAGTGTTGGTCTTGCTGTTTGGTGGCACCTCGCCCGGTGCTTCCCGTTTCTCCTACAGTGCCGTCTAAGCTGTTGGCGGCCCTTCCCACTCCGTATCAAGCGTTTGTGGACGTTTTCTCCGAGAAGCAAGCCGAGACGTTGCCTCCCCATCGCCCATATGACTGTCCTATTGATCTTCTGCCCAGGACGTCTCCTCCACGGGGCAGGGTTTACCCTCTGTCGGTACCTGAGACCGTGGCTATGTCTACCTATATCAAGGAGAATCTCCAAAAGGGGTTCATACGCAAGTCCTCCTCTCCAGCTGGGGCTGGGTTCTTTTTCGTGGCTAAGAAGGATGGTTCCCTACGTCCTTGCATAGACTACCGAGGGCTCAACAAGATCACGGTAAAGAACCGCTATCCTCTGCCCCTGATCACGGAGCTTTTTGAATGGCTACGGGGTGCCAAGATATTTACTAAATTGGATCTGCAAGGGGCTTACAACCTCATATAGATACGTGAGGGTGATGAATGGAAGACCGCCTTCAACACTCGCGATGGGCACTTCGAGTACCTGGTCATCCCCTTCGGACTCTGCAATGCCCCAGCCGTCTTCCAAGAATTTGTCAATGACATATTCCAGGACCTCCTGTACACATGCGTGGTCATCTACCTGGATGATATTCTGGTGTTCTCTCCTGACCTTGAGTCCCATCAAGTTAATGTACGACAACTCCTCAGACGTCTAAGGGCCAACCGCCTCTATGCCAAGCTTGAGAAGTGTCTGTTCCATCAGCAGAGCCTTCCATTCCTCGGCTACATCATTTCCGACAGGGGCTTGCAGATGGACCCCGCTAAGTTGTCTGCCATCCTACAGTGGCCACGTCCCGTGGGTCTCCGAGCCATACAGAGATTCCTGGGTTTCGCCAACTATTACAGGCAATTTATACAACATTTCTCCTTGCTGGTGTCTCCCATAGTGGCGTTAACCAAGAAGAATGCCAATCCTAAGCTCTGGCCACCGGCAGCAGAGGAGGCCTTCACCAAGTTAAAGTCTGCCTTCGCCTCTGCGCCTGTGCTCTACTGGCAAGTTAGTTCCCAAGTCAGGCTGCTCTCCCTCTGATAGCTGTTAACATAGTCCTTAGTATGTTTCCCAGTCAGGCCTCTTCCTGCTCTGACAACTGTAAATATAGTTCTCAGTATGTCCCAAATCAGGCTACTTATACTCTGACATCTGTAAACATAGTCCCCAATAGGTTCTCCACTCAGACTCCTTCTCCCCCTAACAGCTTTAAATATAGTCATAGTCCTCAGTAAGTACTCCAGTCAAGCTCCTTATTCCTCTGACAGCTGTAAATATAGTCATAATCCTCAGTAAGTACTCCAGTCAGGCGCCTTATTCCTCTGACAGCTGTAAATATAGTCCTAGTCCTCAGTAAGTTGTCCAGTCAGGCGCCTTATTCCTCTGACAGCTGTAAATATAGTCATAGTCCTCAGTAAGTACTCCAGTCAGGTTCCTTATTCCTCTGACAGCTGTGCATATACTTCCCAGTAAGTTTTTTTGGTCAGCCTCCTTTTAATTCTGACAGTTGTAAATATATTCCCCAATAAGTTACCCAGTCAGGCTCCTTCCCCCTCAGATACCTGTAAACAATCACTAGTGAGTTCCCCAGTCAGGCTCCTTCCTTCTCTGATGGCTGTAAATATAGCTCCGTGTAAGTTCCCAAGTCAGGCCCCTTCTTGCTCAGACAGCTGTAAATATATTCCTTTTTATGATCCCCAGTCAGGCTTCTTATTCTCTGACAGCTGTAAACATACTCCTTAGTAAGTTCTCCAGACTCCTTCCCCTTCTGACAGCTGTAAATGTACTCCCCAGTAAGAACTCCAGTCAGCCTCCTTCTGCCTCTGACAACTGTAAATATAGTCCTCAGTATGTCCCCCAGTCAGGCTTCTTATCCTCTTACGACTGTAAAAAATAGTCCCTAGTAAGTTCTCTAGTTGGACTCCTTAACCTGTGACAACTGTAAATATAGTTCTCAGTAAGTTCCCCAGTCAGGCTCCTTCCCCCTCTGACAACTGTAAATATGGTCCTCAGTATTTAACTCAGCCAGTCTCCTTACCCTCTGACAGCTATAAATATAGTCCTCAGTAAGTTTCCCAGTCAGGCTCCTTCCCCTGTGACAGCTGTAAATATAGTCCCTAGTAAGTTCTCCAGACTCCTTACACTCTGACAGCTGTAAATATGGTCCTCAGTAAGTTTCCCAGTCAGGCTCCTTCCCACTTTGTCAGATGTAACTATAACCCTCAGCAAGTTCCCCAGTTAGGCTCCTTCCCCCTCTAACAGCTGTAAATATATTCCTCAGTAAGTTTTCCAGTCCGACTCCTTATCCTCTTACACCTGTAAAAATAGTCCCTAGTAAGTTCTCTAGTCACTCTCCTTACCCTCTGACAGCTATAAATATAGTCTTCAGTAAGTTTCCCAGTCAGGCTCCTTCTCCCTTTTGTCAGCTGTAACTATAACCCTCATTAAGTTCCCCAGTAAGGCTCCTCCCCCTCGACAGCTGTAAATATAGTCCTCCTTAAGTTCCCAGTAAGGCTCCTTCCCACTTTGTCAGCTGTAACTATAACCCTCAGTAAGTTCCCCAGTCATACTCCTTCCCCCTCTGATAGCTGTAAATATGGTCCTCAGTATTTAACCCAGTCAGTCTCCTTACCCTCTGACAGCTGTAAATATAGTCCTCAGTAAATTCCCCAATCAGGCTCCTTCCCCCTCTGACAGCTATAAATATAGTCCTCAGTAAGTTCCCATCAGTTGAAGATTGTATGAAAGATTTTAACCAAGGCAGAACAATGAATTGAACTTCAGCTGAAGTGGCTACTGGGAACAGCATACGATATGTGGCGGAAAGGATTTATGGATTCCTGCAATATTTAGTTAAAGTTGAGTAGACTTTGCCATTCACTTCCTCCAGAAGATCAACCACATCAGAGAAAGCATCAGCCCGCAGTCCCCACCCCCCTCCTCTACTCTTGCAAACTGCTCTTCCCCCTTAACCTGCTTCCCCACTGTCACTCATGACAACCTTTCCTCTTTACTGTCCAAATCCAACCTCACTACCTGTAGTCTTGACCCACTGCCATCCCACCTCATCCCAGACCTCAGAGCTTCTATCATCCCAGCCCTCACCCATCTCTTCAACCTATAGCTAATCTCTGGCATCTTCCCTTCTGCCTTTAAACATGCTACTATCACTCCAATCCTCAAAAAAACAACCCTTGCCACCTCCTCGCTGTCCAACTATCGCCCCATCTCACTGCTCAATTTTGCTTCCAAACTCCTCGAGCAGCACGTCTATCTTCAGCTGTTCTCCCACCTCTCCTCCAACTCTCTTCTTGACCCACTACAATCTGGTTTCCGACCCCACCACTCTACCGAAACCGCCCTAACCAAGGTCACCAATGACCTAGCAACTGCCAAAGCCTCACGTCACTACTCCGTGCTCCTCCTCTTAGACCTGTCCTCTGCCTTTGACACTGTCGACCATTCCCTCCTGCTGCAAAGCCTCTCCTCCCTCGGCATCACGAACTTGGCCCTTTCCTGGATCTTCTCCTACCTCACTGATCGGACATTCCGCGTCTCTAATTCTCGCTCCACCTCCTCCCCCCGCCCACTATCTGTTGGTGTCCCTCAGGGGTCTGTCCTGGGTCTTTTACTCTTCTCTCTTTACACCCTTGGCCTCGGTCAGCTCATAGCCTCACACGGCTTTCATTACCACCTGTATGCTGACGATACCTAACTCTACATCTCCGGCCCAGATGTTACCTCTCCGCTCTCCCGGATCCCAGACTGTCTTATCGTCCATTTCCTCCTTCTTCTCATCACGTCTCCTAAACTAAATGTGGAGAAAACAGAACTCATCATCTTTCCACCGTCCAACTCTACCCCTGCCCCTGATCTCTCTATCTCAGTCAACGGCTGTACACGCTCACCTGTTCCGCAAGTCCGCTGTCTTGGGGTAATCCTCGACTCCGCTCTGTCTTTCAAACCACACATCCAAACCCTTACCTCTGCCTGCCGCCTCCACCTGAAAAATATCTCTCGCATCCGTTCGTTCCTCAACTTCGACAATACAAAAATGCTGGTCCATACCCTTGTCATCTCCCGCCTAGACTACTGCAACATCCTTCTCTGTGGTCTCCCGTCTAGCACTCTTGCTCCCCTTCAAACAATTCTCAACTCTGCTGCCCGTCTTATCCACCTCTCTCCCCGCTACTCCTCTGCCTCTCCCTTCTGTCAATCTCTTCACTGGCTCCCCGTTGCCCAGCGAATTCATTTCAAGTTGCTAACCCTGACCTACAAGGCTCTCCATGACCTCAACCCTCCATACATCTCTGCCTTAATCTCCAGATACCTCCCCTCACGCAATCTCCGCCCCTCACAGGACCTTCTTCTCTCTCTCCTCTTATCAGCTCCTCACACAACCGTCTCCAAGACTTCTCCCGTGCTTCACCCACACTCTGGAACTCACTGCCCCAACACATCAGACTCTCCTCCACTTTCACCAGCTTCAAAAGCAATCTGAAAACCCATTTCTTCAGGCTTGCCTATAACCTACAATAACCCTGCTGCCACTACACTCTCCACAAAGATGTCTGTCCCTACCTTCTGTCTCTTTCCCCCTCCTTGTAGATTGTAAGCCCTCGCGGATAGGGTCCTCTTTCCCTCTTTCATGCCAATTGTCATTAATCACTTATCATTGTACTTGCTTGACTTCTGTTATGTATGTAACCCCCTCGAATGTACAGCGCCCTGGAACTAATGGCGCTTTAAAATAAATAATATAATAATAATAATAATAAAAGTCATTGTACAGTAGATGAATGGATTTTACATATTTACTAAAAAAAGGAATGCTTACAATTATTTAAATACATAATTTTTTTTATAAGATAATATTTGGCAGATCTTCAAAACCCAAGTTATGTGCTAGGATGCCCTCTCCGGCAAAAATTTCCCATTTGCCATTGATTAAATTATTTTTTTCTTCCTCCCTTAATTTAATTTTTTGTAATATTTTTGTTATCAGAATATTGACATTCAATGGAATCAGCTGATTATTGTTATATTAAACATTACATACATAATACATGCAGAAATAGCTTTTCTGCTGTTAGTAGACAGTATGTTCCACCGCTGTGTTTTTTTTTTTATATTAATATTGGTTGCATGAAAACTTTGTAACTCAATTCACCATTGCACAAATTTGTTGACATAGACTTTTTAACCCGGTCCAAATACAGTGATTTTTGGTGATGACACAACACTGATTTTTTTCATTCCTGCCTTTCCATTTACAATTTTTGAATGTTTTTTATTTTTTATTAGTATTCTTTTATGTACCATGCAATGTATTGGGAGAGCCAAACAAAAATCTATGTGTAATGGAATGGAAAAAAAAAAAAAATGCTGTACTTTTATTCTGCCAGAAGTAAAATTCCAGCAATACCAAATTTATATATTTTCCGTTATATTTTATGACATGTAAAAAGTCAAAACATCATCAACATGTAACGGCATGTTCACACGACATTTTAGATCCGTTTTTGGATCCGTTTTTTACCAGAAGAGAAACTGAATCCAAACTGTATCCAAAAAACGTATCCAAAAATGCAGCTGCAGATGCTTTTTTGGACGCATTTTGCATGCGTTTTTGGATGCGTTTTTCAATGCTTTTTCTTTCAAATCAATTAAAAGATTAAAATCAAAAACTCTATTAATTTAACCTATCCATGACCAAATACACCCTTTTGACCTTGTGTCAATCATAAACTACACACCTGTATCTAATAAAATTGAAATAAACCTATCACCACAATTTTATTTTAAAATTAACCCATAGCTTCCCAAACCCACTCATTAAAAAAAAGATAATAAATTATTAATAATTAATTATTAATTAATTATCAAATATTAATTACACATTATTAACTGATTACTAATTATTGATAATTTATAATTAATAGTTATTACTTTATTATTAAGTAGTAATTATTAATTAATAATTGATTAATAATTAACAATAAAGTAATACCTATTAATTGATTATTATTATTAATTGATAATTATCAATTAATGATTATTAAGAAGTGCTACTTATTAATAAATACTTAACAATTAACAATTAATTAATAATATATAATAATATAATATAATATATAATATATAATATTATTATTATAATAATTAATAATGTATTATTTTTATTATAAGTGTTAGTGTATTATAAGTGTATCATAATGTCACAAAACAAGAACAAGCATTGATGTCACTGTACAGTGAAGTCATGGGAAAGAGTTCCTGTCCACAGTAATTATTATATGCACAGACATTCAACACAGACATTCAAATTTTAATCCAATGCGTTTTTCGGATGTGCTTTTCATAAAAACTTACCCAAAAGTATGTTGCACTTTCGGATGCGTTTTTCGGACTCCAAAAGTGCACTCCATTGTTTCCTATGAGGATTTCACTTGCGTAAAACGCAAGTAGAATTGACATGTCAATTCTTAAAATGGATCCGAAAAGCACATTGCAAAGACGCAAGCAAACACACATCGGCGATCATCCTCTCAACGGCGATGCGTGTTTTACATTGAAACCAATGTAAATCAAACTGCACATTGTTAGATACGTTTTTTGGATCCGTTTTGCGTGCAAAAAAACGGATCCAAAAGCGGATCTGAAAAACATCGTGTGAACATACCCTAAAAAGACCAATATTTTTTATATTTTATTATCAATAGACCTCTAGTGGGGCAAACTATGGTTTTATCCATACCATTTTGGGGATATACATCTTTTTGATCACAGTTTATTTCAATTTTGTGAGAAGGCAACCAATAATAATACTTCTGACTGTTTTATGGCATTTACCGTACAGTATATAAGATTATAGATATGGATATAGAAATAGATGAAGCAATGCTAGGTATGTTTATTTTTTATATTTTTATACTTCATATATGATATGATGGTAAAGTGGGTGTTCTGAACTTTTAATCATTTTTAACAACTTTTTTCCTTTTTTTTATTTTTGCAGAAGTTTGTATTACAGGAACATGTAGTTGCTTGATGGCTTGTATAATATTAAATTTAGTATACGGTCTTTTTAACCAGTGTCTGTCCCACCAGAGGATTGCCAACACATATTCAGCCACAGACTCGTACTGGCTCACCAAGGAGTCAGTAATCCCCTGAGAGGCCCTGTGGTCTGCGGGCGTATTTCTTGACTGTAAGCATGTCTATGGCTGCCTATGGCCTACAGTAGTAAGCAGCACAGTTGGTGTGATGTACCAATCATGCCTCCTGCACCTCTGAATCCTCTAGACCTAGGCATTAGGCTTTGGCCTAAGAGATGCCACGAGCACCATCCCGGCGTAGGCGGCATGATGACATCATGCCCCCATGATGGAAACAAGCTCAAGATGCAAGCTGTTTTTTTATTTTTTAAACAACAATCAAAGGGAAATCAATAGCAATTTACAGTGGCCTATCTATCTACTTACAGGGGGCCTATATAACAACCTACAGGGGTCTTTGCCTCCATACAGAGGGTCTATCTACCTACAAGGGCCTATATATTTGCCTATAGGGGACCTATATATCTACCTACAAGGGGTTTACCTAGCCTGTGTAGCTATCTACACAGGGGCTCTATAATTACAGGGGGCCTATAAACTTACTTATAGGAGGTCTATATATCTACAGGGAGTCTACCTAACGGGTGTCTACATAAGTACCTACAAGGGGACTATACATCTACCTACAAGGGGCTTATATATCTATTTTTAGGTTAGCTATATACCTGCAAGGAGAATATAGACCTACCTATAGGGGGCCTACACAGCTACCTACTGAGGGGCCTCTTTAGCTACCTACCAACTGGATGACCTTTATACCTACATACCCACTTAATGGTGGACCTGAATACCTACCTGCCTAACGAAGGTTCCTATATACCTGTCTACCAGGGGGGGCTATATACCTACCGAGCTACTGAGAGACCTATATACCTACCTAGTACGGGTGTATAACCTACTTAGTGGGGGGCCTAGATACTTTTCTACCTAATAGAAGGCTTTTTTACCGACCTACTTAATGGGGGAACTATATACCTACCTATCTACTTAATGGGAGATCTGGATACTTGCCTATTGGAAGGCCTATATATCTACCTACCTAACCAGTGGGGGGGGAGGCATACCTAAATAATGGGGCCCTATATACCTATCCGGGGGGCGGCCAACCTACCTGTCTAATTGGGCTACCTACCTAAAAGGTGGTTTACTTATCTGTGTACCAAATATGAGTTGTGTACAAACCTATTATGTTGGCGGTTTATCTGCCTATTATACGGGGACACAAAAGAATACTTAAACTTGGTACACAAACAAGGGGCTCTGTAGCCATTTGAGGGCACTTTTGCTGTTTGAGGCACAAGGTGTCATTATTATCATTAGGAGCACTATGGATGGGGAGTTTGTACAGATGTGGTAATAGATAGCAAAGTGATGGAAAAGAGAATAGTCTAAGATGTTTGTGTGGTAAATTCTGGTGGGATGATTTATAGCCAGGAGAAGGCATCATGGAAGTTTGGCCAGAAGATAAGGGAAAGTGAACGACTCCAGTCAGAGAAGACGCCATCTATGAGTCACTGGATGTAACTGCACTGTAATAACTTATACCATCCACAAAGCCTGTATATAGCTGATATCTACCACCTTATGGTCACTTTATGGTCCCTCAGTACTGCGCATATTTCTGGTTTGACCCCAGCCCATCTGACTATTCTCTAGTTGTTGTCTGCTTGCGTCCATTTCCAGTTTATCTTCCGTTTATCTTCTGTCTGTTATCACCCCTTTTCTAGGGTATATTTCAGGAAGAGGTTCGAGTGCACGGTCGCCCTTCTCGGTGCAGGTGCTCTGCCCAGGCAGGACAAGCCAGGGGCAGATTAGGGCATCCCTTACAGAATCACCAGCCACAATTTTTTCCCTTCCACTATGTAACCAATGAAAGGAGAAGAGTGGAAAACTGCATTTAATACCCCTGATGGACACAATAATTATATAGTGATGCTTACTGGCTTAAGTAATACACCTGCAGTTTTTTAAAATTTTGTTAATGACATCTTCCGAAACCTCATTGGGCACTTTGTCATTGTTTATCTGGATGATAATTTGGTATTTTCCCCTGACTGATCTTCCCATGTGGAACATGTGCACACTATCCTGCATATTCTTAGGGAGAATCACTTGTATGCGAGACTTGAAAAATGTCTTTTTGGGGTCAAAGAGTTACATTTCCATTTTTTTTTTACTCTGCATGACATCTGTATGGATTCCGTCAAGGTTCGAGCTGTTGTGGATTGGGTACGGCTGAGTTCCCTGAAGGTACGGCAGAAGTTTTTGGGTTTCGCCAATTACTACAGAAAATTTATCTGTAACTTTTCTTCCATAGCCAAACCTTTGACAGATCTTACTATAAATGAGGCGAATGGATCCCTCCGAAGCCGTGTTACCAGACGCCGAAAGCCTTGTGGCAGAAATTACACACCAGGGCACTCGTCAAGAACAGCTCTTCACGATGTTGCAGAACCTGGCGGCTCATCTTCCTGAGGCTCCCTCTGCTCCGGCTTCCGTACCAGTCCATGTTCCGGTGGCCGTCCCTGCCATACCCAGCAGCTCTTCTCTGCACCTGCCGCTGCCTAACCGCTACAGTGGTGACCACAAGGCCAGCCGTGGGTTCCTGAATCAATGCACAATTCAGTTTGAGGTCCTGAGCCATCAGTTCACCATGGACAGGGCAAAGGTGGCATTTATTATCTCTCTGCTTTCTGGTGAGGCGCTGGCTTGGGTTATTTCCCTATGGGAGTGAGGGGAGCCGTTAACCTCCAACTTGACTAACTTCTTGGCAGCCTTCCATAAGGTTTTTGAGGAACCTGGCCGTGCCTTCTCTGCTGCCTCCTCACTTCTCTGGATCCGACAGGGCGACTCTACGGTAGGACAGTACGCGGTCCAGTTCCGGACCCTGTCTTCCGAGTTGGCGTGGAACAATAAGGCCCTGATCGCAACCTTCTGGGAAGGGTTGGCCGGTCGCATCAAGGACGAACTAGCGGGGCGCGACCTGCCCACCAGTCTGGATGACCTCAACACCCTGGCCACCCGCATTGACATGCGTTTTGCGGAGCGTCAACAAGAGGTCCACTGGCAGCATGAAGCTTTCCAACCCCGTAGAGTTCCTCGCTTGGCACCTGTTTTTCAGCGGCCTATTCAACCTCTATCCACTGGTTCCCAGAAAGAGCCAATACAAGTTGACAGAGTCCATCTCTCAGAGGCAGAGAAGACCCACAGAAGGAATATGGGCCTGTGTCTCTACTGTGGCACGTCCGAGCATCTTCGAAGGGACTGCCTGATCTGTCCAGGAAAACTACGAGCCTAGGGTTCGTAGGACAGGGGAACCTGGTGGAGGAAGCTACCTCTCCAACCCTGACCATGCCGGTCAGTTTAATCCTGCCATCTGGTTCCAGTCTTCAAGTGACCGCCTTTGTGGAAGCTTCATCCATCCTTCCTTGATCTCCAAATTCCAGCTGCCAGTGATACCCATGGCTCAGCCCCTCTCTGTTTCCTCTGTGAATGGGCAAGTTCTCTCGTGTGCCATCCGGCATCGCACTCTACCCCTCACCCTGTGTGTGGGAGTTCTTCATCAGGAACAGATCTTCTTTCTCATTCTACCTTGCTCCTCTAGCTCGCTCCTTCTGGAACTCCCCTGGCTACGCAGGCATAGTCCTCACCTTGATTGCAACACCGGTGAAGTACTACGCTGGAGCAATCGGTGTCACTCCTCCTACATCGCATTTTCGGCTTGTCCTCGTCTTGTGGGTGTGTCTAATCTGCAGCCAGCAGTTCCTCCTCTCCCTGGACTCCCGGTGCCCTACCAAGAATTTTCTGATGTTTTCTGCAAGAAACAAGCTGCGCGGCTGCCACTCCACTGGCCCTACGATTACCCTATTGAGCTTCAGCCCGGCACATCCTCTCCTTACAGTAGGCTATATCCACTGTCCCGGCCCGAAACCGAAGCGATGTCGGCATACATAAAGGAGAACCTGGCTAAAGGCTTCATTTGCCAGTCGTCCTCCCCTGCGGGGGCAGGATTTTTATTTGTTGAATAAAAGGATGGGTCCTTGTGGCCTTGCATAGATTATCGGGGTCTTAACAAGATCACCATCAAGAACCGCTACCCATTGCCACTAATTTCCGAACAATTTGACAGAATCCGGGGAGTCACAGTCTTCTCTAAACTGGATCTCCGGGGTGCCTACAGCCTAATCCGCATCTGTCAGGGGGATGAATGGAAGACCGCATTTAACCCCCGTGACGTCCATTTTGAATATTTGGTCAAGCCCTTTGGACTCTGTAATGCTCCGGCTGTCTTTCAAGAGTTTGTAAATGACATCTTTCGTGATCTGCTATATGACTGTGTTCTGGTCTACCTAGACGACATTCTGATCTACTCCCCGGACTCGAGTCTCATTGGTCTCATGTCCGTCAGGTCCTCATCCGCCTTCGGTGCAACCACCTCTACGCCAAATTGGAAAGGTGTTTATTCGAGCACTCCAGTTGGCCCTTCCTGGGATACATTGTCTCTTCGCAAGGTCTCCAGATGGACCCAGAGAAGCTATCAGCTGTGCTTAACTGGCCACGTCCCATTGGCCTATGGGCTATCCAGCGCTTTATTAGATTTGCGAATTATTATCGCCAATTTATCCCGCACTTTTCTACTCTTGTGGCACCTATTGTCTCTCTCACTAAGAAGGGTAGTAATCCTCGCCTATGGACCTCCGAAGAAGAAGAAGCCTTTACTCGACTGAAATCTGCCTTCACTTCTGCCCCAGTACTCCATTGTCTGGATATGGAGAAAGCTTTCTACCTTGAAGTGGATGCTTTCTCAGGTGGTGCCGGGGCAGTCCTTCTCCAGAAGTCCTCTAAGGACAAGTTTGTTTCCTGCGGGTTTTTCTCTCGTACCTTTTCTCCAGCTGAGAAGAACTATGTGGTGGGGGACAGAGAACTTCTGGCTATTAAACTGGCTTTGGAGGAAAGGCGACATCTTTTGGAGGGTGCCCTTCATCCTATTAACATCTGTACGGACCATAAAAATCTCCAGTACCTGCAGACAGCTCGTCGCCTGAATCCTCTTCAGGCCCGTTGGTCCTTATTCTTCTTCCGCTTCAACTTTAACCTGCACTTCCGACCGGCTGCCAAGAAAGTCAAAGCGGACACATTATCCAGGGCCTCGCATGCCGCCGATTCTGCACCAGATCCCCAATTTCTCGTTCCTCCTGACTGCCTCGTCCTTGCGGGCATAAGGCTGCGCGAGATCCCTCCCGGTAGGACCTTTGTGAGCTCTGCGCTAAGGAAGCAAATTCTGTCCTGGGGTCACGCATCTCGGATTGCCGGTCACCCGGGATACTGCAAGTCCATTGATCTGATAGCCCGGCATTACTGGTGGCCCTTCCTCACGCAGGACGTTAAAGACTTTGTGGCCGCTTGTCCCAACTGCGCACAAAATAACTCTCGGCTGCGACCTGCTGGTTTCCTGTTACCTCTCCCAGTACCAGAAGCACCTTGGACCTTCCATCCTCTGATGGGTGTTCAGTTGTCTCGGTCACGGTGGACCGTTTTTCAAAAATGGCGCATTTCACGCTGCTGCCAGGTCTGCCATCAGCTCCGCAGTTGGCCATCCTGTTCTTGAAACACATCTTTCGTCTGCACGGGATACCTGCTAACGTCGTTTCAGATAAGGGAGTAAGGTTCACCTCTCGTTTCTGGCGTGCCTTCTGTTCCCTTCTGCAAATTAAACTGGACTTCTCGTCGGCCTATCACCCTCAGTCCAATGCCCAAATGGAGTGAGTCAACCAGACTCTGGTGAGTTATCTGCGCCAATTTGCATCCTCTCGGCAAAATGACTGAGTGTCTCTACTACCCTGGGCTGAGTTCGCGTACAATAACCATCCTAGCAAATCCTTCGGGAAGTCTTCTTTTTACATAGTGTTTGACCAGCATATTCTTCTTCCTCTGCCACTCACAATTTCTTCGGAAGTTCCAGCAGCAAATGCATAAGAACGCGACTTCCTACAAATCTGGCAGCTTGTCCATCAAAACCTGCTTCAAGCTTCTGCCCAATTTAAGAAAAAGGCTGATAAGAGACGTTTTCCAGCCTAGAGATAAAGTTTGGCCTCCTCCAAGCATATCCGGCTCCGAGTACCAAGCCTGATGTTTGCTCCACGCTACCTTGGTCCTTTCTCCATCCTACAACGGATCAACCCGGTATAATACAAACTCCGTTTACCCCCCTCCCTTCGTATCCTCAATTCGTTTCACGTATCTCTCCTGAAGCCTCTGATTCTCAATCGGTACTCACACAAGAGGATTTCCCCTGCCACACCATCCAGTACCGAAGATACCTATGAGGTGAAGGGACCTGGATAGAGCACTCTAAGTAAAATCTTTATATTGATGGAAGGGCTTTAGCCTGAGAAAGATCCTGAACCTCAAGAATGTCATGCTCCTAAGCCCTCCAACATTCAAGGCTTCCGTCCCAAGGTGGGAGGGACCTAAGGAGGAGGTACTGTAATGTCTCGTGCTGCGGTCCATCTCCAGACAGGCATGTCCATTACCCGGCTGCTGGTCATCTCTGTGCTGCGCCCAGGGCTACTGTTCGCTCCAGCTCCGCTGTCCCTGCTCACCTGTCCATCCTACTCTCCTCAAGAGCTGCAGCTCCAACTTATCATTCCGTCCCAAGGTGGTGATGTGACAGAGAGTTCCCTGGAGTCAAGTGGCTCAGCGCGCAACCCAGATAGATGTGCTCATCCAATCAAATCCTGCAGGAGTCATTTTTAGGGATCCTTTTCCTGTTCCTGCGCCAGTTATTTTGTCGTTTCCCTGAGCCAGTCCTCGTACTCCTAGTTGAATACACCTAATAGATCCCCAGTTTGTGAATCTCTTCCAGTCCTGGCTAACGTGTATACCTGGGGTTTATCGTGCGCCTTATTCTGCCCACGGGGTTCTGCCAACAGTTTCTGCGCTCTAGTTACTCTGAGTTCGGGCTCTAACCAAGGTTAATTCTTATGGTCTATTCCGGGTGAAGAACTCTGGGAGATTTTTCCCCTAGCGAAATCCGTCTGCATTTTGACAAGGCGGGCTTCCAATTTTGTATGCAAGGCCTTACTTCCAGTTCGGCAATAGCAACTCTACATGTGACAGAGGATCCAACTGCTCGCTTTGAGCGATGCAGTGGTACAAAGAGAGGTTCTGACTTTTGGAACGCAGATTTTCGGTGGGGTACATTGTCCTTTGAAAGTCTCGTGGAATGCTACCAGAACTTAAACTTGAAAATAAAGACTGTTTTTAACTTACAGGAATTTGGTCTTCGTTGGCCCATCTCTCCAGTTAAGCGTGGTATATTATACTATTTTAATTAGGGCTTGAAAATGAAAAATCAGTCCATGCCTCGTCGGGAGTGATTAACCATAGATACAAAGGGGTGAGCGGTTTAATTTTTTTTTGTTTTGGCTTTGAGGAGTGGTATTTTTTTCTGGAGTGGCTAGACAAAAAAAAAACTGACTCAGGCCCAAAGAATCGACTTATCTCGAACTGCAAAGTAAACTTAATTTTGTTTCCCCAATTCGCTGTTTTCAGAGATTTCCCATATGGGCCCTAGTCTCTATTTGGCTCAACCACAAGCCCAGATAGGAGGACACCTCCCGGCCCTGGGGTCTCATTTTCATTACAATTTTATTTAGGCGCCATTTCAGGTTTGCGGACCCCCTACGATGCTAAAACTTAAATTTAAACACCCCTAAAAAGACCCCATATTGGAGACTACACCCCTTAAGGAATATATCCAGGGGTGTAGTGAGTATATTAACCCCCCACAGGGGTTTCACAAAGTTTTTTAGCGTTAGGCTGGGAAAAGGAATTTTTTTTTTCCGAACAATCTGCAATTTTAGCTGAAAATGTTGAATTTTTACAAGGAATCCTGTAAAAAAAAGCATTCCAAATTTTGTTAAGCAATTTCTTCCAAGTTCGGCAATACCTTACATGTGGGTGTAAACTGCTGTTTGGGCGCATGGCAGGGCGTACAAGGGAGAGAGCGCTATTTGGCTTTTGGAACGCAGATTTCGGTGGGGTCATGTCACATTTGCAAAGCCCCCAAAGTACCAGAACAGGTTAAACCTTCCAGAAGTCGCCCCATTTTGGATTCAACACCCCTCATGGATCTCATCTAGGGGTGTATTGTGCATTTTAGGTGTACAGGTGGTCTATAGTATTTTTTAGTATTGGGCTATGAAAATGGGGGGAAAAAACGCAGTTCCGCCATTGTTTTTTGGGCTTCATTTTTACAGTGTTCGCCATACGGGATAAATGACAGGAAAACTTTACTGTGGGGATTGGTACAATTGCAATGATATAAATTTTATATAGTTTTTTGTGTTTTATTAATTTTACACAATAGAATAAGGTCTATAAGAAATTGCGTTTTTATGTTGTCCTATTCTGACAGCCATAACATTTTTATTTTTCTGTTTACGGAGCTGATTATGGGCTTGTTTTTTGCAGGATAAGTTAACGTTTTTATTAGTACCATTATGGGGTGCATATGATACTTTGATCACTTTTTATTAAGGTTTTTGTGAGGCATTTTGAACAAAATACAGCATTCCCAGTAGTGTTTTTTATATTTATTTTTTACAGCGGTCACTGTGCAGCATAAATTACATGCTAGTTTTACTCAGCAGGTTGATACAACGATACCCAATTTGTATTTTTTTTATAGGTTTTACTGCTTTTACACAATAAAAACACTTTTATTCAAAAAGGAAAACACGTTTTTGCATCGCCATAGTCTGAGAGCCATAACTTTTTTATTTTTCGGTGTACAGAGCTGTGTTAGGTCTTGTTTTTTGCGGGATGAGTTGACGTTTTTATTGGTATCATTTCTTGGGGACAAAACTTTTTGATCAGTTTTAAATTCATTTTTTGGATGGAAGGGTGAAGAAAATACTGCAATCCTAGTAGTGTTTTTTATTTTTAATTTTAACAGCGCTCATCGCACATCCATGACAAGTTAGATTTACTCTCTGGGTCAATACGATTACGGCGATACCCATTTTATATAGTTTTTTTATTTTGAAGCACTTTAAAAAAAAAAAAAAAAAAAAGCGTTTTATTGTGTAAAACATATTTATGCATCGCTGTCTTCTGAGAGCCATGACTTTTTTATTTTTCTGTATACAGAGCTGTGTAAGGACATTTTTTTTGCGGGATGAACGGATGTTTCAATTGGTACAACTTTGGAGTTTATTTGAGTTTTTGATCGCTTTTTATTCCATTTTATGTGCTGCAGGATGAACAAAAAATGCAATTCTGTGACTGTTTTTTATTTAATTTTTTTACGGTGTTCACCGTGTGGGTTAATTAATGTGACAGATTTATAGGGCAGGTCGTTGCGCATGCGTTGATACCACATATAGGTACTTTATTTATTTTTGATCTTTTTTGGGGCGATTGGCGTTTGTAAAGGGGAAAAGGGCGGTGTACATGTTATTATTTTATTTTTTGTGTTTGTGTTTTACTTTTTTTCACTTAACATTTTTTTTTACTTTTTTACACTTTTTTTACTACTGTGTACTGGTCACCATGACAACTGCCTGTCACCATGCCCACAATGCATTGCGGGCACGGTGACGTCACAGATTACCCCGGGAAGTGCCTTTCACTTCCCAGGACCTTCAGGCAGGAGATCGCTACCGCACTGTAGTGCGGCAGCCGATGGGAGCAGGCAGGAGGAGCTCCCTCCTCCTGCCTGCGGCTTCATTATCGCAACCATGACAGCCGCGCTGCTGGTCCCATGTCGCGATCGTGCGCAGCTCGTCCGCAAGCCTGCACGATCGCCAGGACGTATACATACGTCCATTTGCGGTAACGCACTTCCCGCTAGGACGTATACATACGTCCTATGTCGGGAAGGGGTTAACCAGGTTTGACTCTACTGTTACCTACAGACCTGGTTCCAAAAATGTCAAAGTCGATGCTCTCTCTCAAAGCTTCTGCACCACTCAGTCTTCCAAGTTACCCTCAGAACCCATTTTAGCTAAAGGAGTGGTTGTATCAGCAGTCTCCCCACCCCTGGCCAGTGATATAAGACAATTTCAAGATTTAGCTCCTCTGTCGACTACCCGTGGGAAGTTGTTTCTACCAGTACAATTTAGATTTCGATTGTGCGATGAGCTGCACAATTAGGTTCTGGAATTGCGGGACCTAAGGGGGAGATGTATGAAAACTGTTTTGGTCTAAGACTTTCTTTGTTGCCCATAGCAACCAATCTGAGCGCACGTTTCATTCTTTCAGAGCACTAGATGAAATGTAAGGGGAACTCTGGTTGCTATGGGCAACAAAGAAAGTCTTAGATCAAAACAGTTTTCATACATGTGGCCCTAAGAGTCTAGTTGCCCGTTCTTACCGGTGGCCGTCCATGCTCTGTGATATCTCCGCCTACATGTCCGCCTGTGAGACGTGTGCTCAAAGTAAGGTCCCTCATGTTCGTCCTATAGCGGAACTTCTTCCCATACCCATTCCTCAAAGACCCTGGTCACCTTTGTCCATGGACTTTATCACAGATATACGCCTCAGTGAGGGAAAGATGTGTCATTTTGTGCCCCTGTCTCAGCTTCCGAGCTCTAAAATTTTGTCACAACTCTTTATTGATCATGTAATTCATCTTCACAGGATTCCTGAGAATATTGTTTCTGACAGGGGAGTACAGTTTTTAGCTAAGTTTTGGAGAGCTTTTTGTACAAAATCTGGAATTCAGAGACTAAAAACCATTAGCAGGGAGGTTCTCACTATACCTGTCAGCTCATCACGAACACTAGGGATGTAACTAAAGAAGGACAGGCCCCAGAACAAATTTTTGGATGCAGACTCTACTGTATATTGCCACCATACAGTGACTATATAGTGGTAGATACCAGTGTACACAGACTCTGCAGACTGTATATTACCACCGCACAGTGACCATATAGTGGTAGATACCAGTGTACACAGGCTCTGCAAACATAAGAAATTAAAGTGCAGTTATGATGACTTCTCCTAGCCACCACTCATCCCTGCAGATTTGAACACAAATTTCCAGCACCTCTTTACCTATTCCCACCTCTTGCCAAAGCATAGAGGCAAAGTCTCTTAGAGGGGTAGTGAGGAACAGAGGAGCTACTCCTTGGAGATTGTGCTATAGCCTATACTCCTCAGATTCATATTACCAGGTAGGTAGGGTCTTCAGGTGGGTACTTAGTCAAGGCCCTAGGTAGACAGGTAAACGGCAAGGCTAGGTAGTAGCTAGGCCCACAGGTAGTTAGGTCATAGGTAGGTAGGTAGATTGGCCTTTCAGAGGTAGGTAGTAGTTAGGCCACAGGTTAAATACGTAGTAGCTAGGCCTCCAGGTAGGTAGTTAGGCCACAGGTAGGCAATAGTTAGGTCCCAGCTAGGTATGTTTTAGATGGGCCCCACGTAGGTAGGTGATGGTGAGCCCCAGGTAGGTAGGTGGTAGTGGGCCACAGGTAGGTTGGTGATAGTGGGTCCTTTGTAGATAGGTAACAGTGGGTTACTAGTAGGTACATGGTAGCTAGGGCCCCACATTCCCTCGAAGCAACGAGCAGCAGGTCGGTTTACACTGTGAAGCCCGGCATAGCCGGCGCAATGATGTGACGTTATCGCGCCGCCCACGTCAGCACTAGGGGCCAAGGCCTAAGGCCTTAGGTTTACAAGAGTGAATAGCGGAGCAGAGCGCGTTCCAGGGAAATAAGGGCATTAGCTCTTGTTTTCTGGGCCCTGCCCCCTCTATGGCTGCTACAACAGTAGTTCCTCTCCTGATGACCACCGCTCCTTTTTATTTGCAAAATACAGACTTTTATGAACAGTGTCTGTCAACGAGGCATTTAATTTCCTACAACTGCTATGTTCTATTATAATAATCATCATTTTAACTAGTAAAGAGAGAAAACTGCTCGTAATTTAATCATTTGTAAGGCAGCTTCATGTTCAACTCAAATGTAAGTTTTGACAAGGAAACTTGTCATGTGGTTTATGCTGTGTAGTTTAGTAATATTGCTGTTGATATCCTCATTAACTCGATTATACGTTTCAAGTGTTGTCATATTTTTCCATTCATCTTCAATAATTTTAATTTCCTTTTTCACTTTATCAATAGCCATCTGCAAGTGTTGAATGGTCAAATATATTAAATCAAGAGAGTATCTGTTCCCTATGGCATACCAACGTTCCTTGTATATGGGATCATCTTGCAGTAGTATGGGTTGTAGCGGGCTACGTAGCCCTCTAGGTATTCTTGCTACTTTAGCATATTCAGTTAATGCCGAAGCATGTGATATTAAGTTAGCTTCTTTCTTCTTACATTGTAGCAATTTTTTAGATACATCGACTTGACAATCCTCTTTCCTTTCCAAGCTGAGCCCAGCTTCATGTGCTAGTTTTAAGACTGTTAACTTTTCGTGTTCCGAGAATCCAAACGTCTCGGCCCGTCTGTCTGTAAGACCTGCTATCGCTTCATATGACAGAAATGTAGAAATTCATAAGACCGAGACTCGACTAGAGACATCACTTTACACAAAACCCATGGAACGGAACAATATATTGCATAAACATAGTCATCATTTTCCTAACACTTTTAAAGGAATTCCTAGAAGCCAACTAATTAGAGCTAGGCGTATTTGTTCTAATCCAGAATTGTATATCGCCCAAATGAATAAAATGACAGAGAAATTTGAACAAAGAGGTTATGATAAACATGAGATAGAAAAAATAGGTACAGAAATAGCACAAATCGGTAGGGACCAATTGCTCACATCTAAACAAAAGAGATTATCCCCTATTTATATATAGGAAAGGTAAGACATTAGGCAACTGGTTAACTCGCTCTGATATAGTGAAGAAAAAAAAGAAAAAATCAAACAACTTTAACTCCACCAAAATCTGGTACCTTTGCTTGTTTTAACTGTCAAAACTGCCATTTGATCATTAAAGGCACATATGTAACACACACAACAAAAGGACAAAAAATAGATATCGGAGGATATCACACGTGTAATAGCAAAAATGTAATATACTTGCTAAAGTGTCCTTGTGGAATGGGCTACGTTGGACAAACCAGTCGTCCTATAAAAGTCAGGTTAAATGAACACCGATCTGCAATCCGTACATATATAAGTAAGAAAGAGAAAGAGAGTATTCCTAACACTAATGTAAAAGAAAAGAAATTTGGAGAAAGCACCGTAGCCAGACACTTTCATGAAAAACGACAAGCGGTTTCTGAGCTTCGGTGGTGTGTACTGGAGCAAGTACAACCACCAGAAGGTGTTCTCGTAGAGAAA
The DNA here is from genome assembly GCA_025379985.1 of Phyllomedusa bahiana. Lineage (NCBI taxonomy): Eukaryota > Metazoa > Chordata > Amphibia > Anura > Hylidae > Phyllomedusa > Phyllomedusa bahiana. The sequence continues at coordinate 20,099 of JAODAL010020207.1, read as the reverse complement.
ATCCTATTGCGCAGAGAAGCGCTTTGGATTTATAAGTTAGACACTCTCAGTCCAAAAGGAATGAATGAATCACATAACCTTAATGTGTTCCTTTGATTGTTGTTTTTATATTTATGGATTTAATGTTGACATACTTACTACCTTTACCATCTAAGGGTTAACGATATAAGGAAGTCCACATCACGTCCGTATGCTTGAGAAAGAGAGCACGCCTCTCGAAACGTCGCTCCATCCTGGCGTGAGATGCCGGATCTGTCTGCCGCATTTGCTGTACTAACCCTTTTGCGTGCACCTGAATGTTCACTATATGCTTCAGCAAAGCTAAATAAGTGCTTGGTGGACTAAACCTGCAAAATGCAAGTATGTCACAGGACCCTTTTTAACTTGTATATGGTCATTTAATAAATGTTACAGTGTTTTTCACAAAAACAGTCTGCCCCTAAATCATTGTTGAGTATTTGATACGGAACAAGGGAAACCGTTACATTGCAGACAGTGCCGCCATAGCAACAAATATATATCGTATTGAACGTCTCCCACTTACAGGTACAACTCCTTCAGAACAAACTTAAAAAATTCGAGAGACACTCGTGACTACCAATTGAACCGTGTTTATACCTGGGCGGATGAACGCACACGCCAAAGATTATATACACGTAAACCAGCTGGGTATCAATCAAGAGACACAAGCGAAATAGGTTCAACCAGCTCAGAGGATACATCTTCTAACAAAATGTTACTCAAATCTTAAAATAAACCTGAGGATTTTTTAGAAAGACATGGTCCACAAGACGGAGCAGGACTTGGCAACAACTCTGGCAGAAGACGAGGTACAAAAGGAAACAACAAAACAAAAAGAAGAATTTGAAACATCTATTTCATAATATCTCATCTAAATCTCTCACTTCTTCCCAGATTAATGTATTGGATAAAGGACTGAATTTCGTTCCTACCACGGACAATGACTTGTTTGAAACTACAGTTGATCTCCATAAATTATGTAGATCTATAAGATTGAAAATGTTTTTTGGTGATAATAAAAGTAATAATGCAGCCTCTAATATACCTAAACGGTTGATGAAAAAAAGTCAATTTGACCCTCCTGTAAATAATCATATATTAGATACTTTCCAACAATTAGTGAAAAAAGATATAGAAGAAAAGTTTAATAGGGACAAGCAAAAAAATACTAAGACAAATAACAATCTTACATATAAAGAATGGCAAGCATTGAAAGACCTAAAAGAAGACACCTCTATTACTATTAAAAAAGCGGACAAGGGAGGAGCCACTGTAATACAAGACACTAGTGCATACATGGAGGAAGCATATACGCAATTAACTGATCAAAATGTATATAAAAAAATTGATTATGATCCAACACATGAAATAAATGCTTTAATTAAAAGTACTTTAGATGAAGCATATGATAATGGCATTATTAATGAGCAACTAAGAAATACTTTGTATAATAAATATCCAAGAACACCTTTGTTGTATCTTGTACCCAAAATACATAAGTCAGCTCAGAACCCTCCTGGTAGACCCATAGTCTCTGGGATCAACTCTGTTTTTGAACCCATTGCCATATATTTAGATCATTTTTTACAGAAACATGTGAAACGAGATATTAGATCTTTGAAATATACAGGTCAATTGTTACGTTCCATTCAAAGTCTGGATAGTACCAAAATCACTTTTTTAGTTACATTGGATATCAAATCACTCTATACCAATATACCCAACCAAGAAGGTATGGAAGCCGTTAGGAAAACATTAAGTGAAGATCCTACAATCTCTAACCAACACATCAATTTTCTAATGTCATTATTAGATATAATACTAACAAAGAATTACTTTAGGTTTGGGGATCAATACTATTTCCAGGTACAAGGCACCTCTATGGGTTCTCCAGTAGCGCCGGGGTTTGCCAATATATATATGACACATTTTGAGAACACATATATTTTTCAACAAGGTCCACATCCTTACATACAACAATGGTTTAGATATGTCGATGACATACTGATATTATGGACAGGTACACGTCAACAACTTCAGGATTTTCTCAATATATTAAATTCTTACCATTCTTTGATTCAATTTTCAGCTACAGTAGAAGAAAATGTCATCAATTATTTAGATGTAGAAATTCATAAGACCGAGACTGGACTAGAGACATCACTTTACACAAAACCCATGGAACGGAACAATATATTGCATAAACATAGTCATCATTCTCCTAACACTTTTAAAGGAATTCCTAGAAGACAACTAATTAGAGCTAGGCATATTTGTTCTAATCCAGAATCGTACATCGCCCAAATGAATAAAATGACAGAGAAATTTGAACAAAGAGGTTATGATAAACATGAATAAAAAAAAATAGGTACAGAAATAGCACAAATGGGTAGGGAACCAATGCTCACATCTAAATAAAAGAAGAAAGTAGAAAAGTTTCTGTTTATCAGTAAATATGGCAGACAGAGTAAATATTTTGAACAGACTATAAAAAAACATTGGCGGATTTTAACCAGTGATGAAAAATTTGGGCATTTGTTTAGAGATTATCCCCTATTTATATAGGAAAGGTAAAACATTAGGCAACTGGTTAACTCGCTCTGATATAGTGAGGAAAAAAAGGAAAAATCAAACAACTTTAACTCCACCAAAATCTCGTACCTTTGCTTGTTTTAACTGTCAAAACAGCCATTCGATTATTAAAGGCACATATGTAACACACACAACAAAAGGACAAAAAATAGATATCGGAAAGGGTATCACACGTGGGAATAGCAAAAATGTAATATACTTGCTAAAGTGTCCTTGTGGAATGGGCTACGTTGGACAAACCAGTCGTCCTATAAAAGTCAGGTTAAATGAACACCGATCTGCAATCCGTACATATATAAGTAAGAAAGAAAGAGAAAGAGAGTATTCCTAACACTAATGTAAAAGAAAAAAAATTGGAGAAAGCACCGTAGCCAGACACTTTCATGAAAAACGACATGCGGTTTCTGAGCTTCGGTGGTGTGTACTGGAGCAAGTACAACCACCAGAAGGTGTTCCGGTAGAGAAAATCCTATTGCGCAGAGAAGCGCTTTGGATTTATAAGTTAGACACTCTCAGTCCAAAAGGAATGAATGAATCACATAACCTTAATGTGTTCCTTTGTTGTTTTTATATTGATGGTTTTAATGTTGACATACTTACTACCTTTACCATCTAAGGGTTAACGATATAAGGAAGTCCACATCACGTCCGTATGCTTGAGAAAGAGAGCACGCCTCTCGAAACGTCGCTCCATCCTGGCGTGAGATGCCGGATCTGTCTGACCGCATCGCTGTACTACACGCTTTTGCGTGCACCTGAATGTTCGCTATATGCTTCAGCATTGCTAAATAAGTGCTTGGTGGACTAGACCTGCAAAATGCAAGTATGTCACTGGACTTTTTAACTTGTATAGGGTAATTTAATAAATGTTATAGTTAGTGTTGAGCAATTTTATCGACAAAGTTGAAATCGGCAAGGTTTTTTAGGTGATCGAAAATTTCCAGATCATGCGATAATTAAGGTTTAAAATCTGTGCATCATCTATTAAGATTCGCGCATTTTTCGGCGCTTCCTGTATTATGTATCGGCCAGCAAAGATTACAGAATAGAGCAGGGTGAGATGTGTGTGCGAGACGTCATGACTGGGATTTGTATGGTTGCGATTGCCTGGAAAAATCACATGAACCTCGTTTTTCATAGAACAGCGTTTTCCTGTTTCAGCCTCAGTGTCTCTCAGCGTCTCATAGTGAGAGGACCGCGTCTGCCTTGTGGCCAAACAGCTCAGCGAAATTTAGTCTATTTCTGCACAGAGAACCCTCTACTATTACTGTGATCCTTCAATTAAGTTAGATTAGGGATTTTGACATTTTAATGTCAGTTAGCTAAGAATTTTAAAAGCAGAATCTACACTGTAAATTCACGGCGGTGGCAGCGTGGGGGGGCCCCACGCGGCGAACACAAGACAAGCTCTCTCTATAAAGAACATTGGATAATGTGCCATCAAAAGACTTAGTGTAGACATTTGTAGTGGAATATCTTTATTATAACATTTTTGCTATTGAAATATTTCTGATATTGGGCAGCCTGAACTTATATTGGAATAAACATCATTACTAGTACCTGCAGGTCTCTTGTTTAGCTGCAAAACTCCACTTTTATTATCAGTATACATTTCAGATATGTTTTCAATTTTTCACATTACACCTGTGACTGTTGATATATCCACCTTGCACTTAAATTACAAAACCAGCTATCTTGTAGTCAGCACAGGTTGTTTGTTGCCAAAAAATACCGTGTATCGTACGAAAACTCACAGTTTACGTGTTTTTTGACTTTTGCGCACACCAGCAAACTGTTCATCTGACTCAGCATCTACGTAAATCTTAAAACATCATTCCTTATATTATCACCACAAGGTGAAATTGAAAGGATGCATAAAATATACCGTTTAATTATATCAAAACAGACAGTTTTACGTGTTTTGACTTTTGCGCACCCAGCCACTGTTCATTGACAGCACGCATCTACGTAAATCTTTTAAAACAGCAATTCTATATTGCACCACAGGTGAATTGAAAAGGTGCAAAAAATCCGAGTTATTATATCAAAACAATAACAGTTACGTGTTTTTTGACTTTTTGGCTGCACACCAGCCACTGTTTTCATTGACGCAGCATCTACGTAAATCTAAAACAGCAATTACTATATTCACTACACAGTGAATTGAAAGGTTGCCAAAAAATAACCGTTTATTATATCAAAACATAAGTTAAGTGTTTTTTTTTTACTTTAGCGCACCCAGCCACTGTTCATTGACGCAGCATCTAACGAAAAACTTAAAAGAACAGCAATTCTATATTCACCTACAGGTGAATTGAAAGGTGCATAAAATACAGATTTTATTATATCAAAACATAACAGTTACGCGTGTATAGTTTACTTTTGCGCACCCACACTGTTCCATTGACGCAGCATCTACGTAAATCTTAAAACAGCAATTCTATATTCACCACAGGTGAATTGAAAGGTGCAAAAAATACAGTTATTATATCAAAACATAACAGTTACGTGTTTTTTTGACTTTTGCGCACCCAGCACTGTTCATTGACGCAGCATCTACGTAAATCTTAAAACAGCAATTCTATATTCACCACAGGTGAATTGAAAGGTGCAAAAAATACAGTTTATTATATCAAAACATAACAGTTACGTTTTTTTTGACTTTTGCGCACCCAGCACTGTTCATTGACGCAGCATCTACGTAAATCTTAAAACAGCAATTCTATATTCACCACAGGTGAATTGAAAGGTGCAAAAAATACAGTTTATTATATCAAAACATAACAGTTACGTGTTTTTTGACTTTTGCGCACCCAGCACTGTTCATTGACGCAGCATCTACGTAAATCTTAAAACAGCAATTCTATATTCACCACAGGTGAATTGAAAGGTGCAAAAAATACAGTTTATTATATCAAAACATAACAGTTACGTGTTTTTTGACTTTTGCGCACCCAGCACTGTTCATTGACGCAGCATCTACGTAAATCTTAAAACAGCAATTCTATATTCACCACAGGTGAATTGAAAGGTGCAAAAAATACAGTTTATTATATCAAAACATAACAGTAACGTGTTTTTTGACTTTTGCGCACCCAGCACTGTTCATTGACGCAGCATCTACGTAAATCTTAAAACAGCAATTCTATATTCACCACAGGTGAATTGAAAGGTGCAAAAAATACAGTTTATTATACCATAAACATAACAGATACGTGTTTTTTGGACTTTTGTCCAGTCCAGATTTGTTGATAGACACCTTGCAGTTAAATTTGAATCCAGCAATTTTGTTTTGATTAGGGGGATTTGAGAATAGCTGTGATTTGCCGTCTTTTAATAAGAGACTTTCCAAAACTATTCCATACCTTCTCAAATTTTTATATTTCTGAACATGGAGCGAAATGCAGGTGGTAAGCGAGCAAAGAGGGGGTAGCACATGGAGGTAGAGGTACGAGAGAAGGTGCTCCTTCCAGTGCTGGCGACAACACGCATGCCAGCGGATCGTCAGTTGCAGGACCGTCAGGCCTGTCATCGCTGGGTCGGGGCCCTGTGAATCTAAGTAACGAACATCGTCGCCAATCTGTCCTTCAGTGGTTAATGCAACCTGCATCTAGCAGTCTTACCTCCTCGTCCTCGCAGTCACGGCCACAAATGTCGTCATCAGCATCATCAGCATCTGTCCAACATGAAGCAGCCCAAATGTCAACTCGAGTACCCACCACTGTGGATAATCCATTGTCTGAAGACCTCTTTGATGACAAAATGCTGTTTGTTTCAGAAGGCATGTTAAAAGATCAAGAGATGATTTAGTCTGCTCCTGGACGCCCAGTTTACTATGCCATCATAGAGGGAGAAGTAAGCCGGTCCAATCGGCAAAAATCCCGGGCGGTCGGCAGCGCCTTGCATTGCCCCTGTGCTTTGTAGCCCGCTTCTTTGATGCATAAAGTCAGGACGACCAAGTCACCTGTTTTGATGATATGCGATGACGACACTGCGAGCCATCCTGTCTTTTTTTCCGCAGAATTTTGCTTGCGAGCGCTTCATCAGTGGGACGAGGAGGAAGACGCTGGGGTAGTGCAATACGGTCCCCGCCACAAAAAAGGGAGAGGCGGTCGCGCAGAAGTCCGCTGAATGATTCCGCACAGCCACGGTCATGCGCAAACCCCTCCTCGCTATATCGCCGAGTCAAAAAGGTCCACGACCTCTCAAGCCTGGGCCTTCTTTGAGCAAGCCTCTGATTCACCCCTCAGCGATGTCATATGCCGCCTTTGCCGTATACGCATAAGTAGAAGGCAAAACCTTGAATGGTAAACCACCAACCTAACAGTCTATCACATGCAGCGCATGCATGAGTTTTTGAAATGGAGGGAACCACTTGGCCAAAAAAGCCAGACCGACGCCGAGCCTCCAACCACTGTCACACCTCGTGTCTCGCCTCCTCCACCTCTGCCACCACCAAGCTTCACTCAGCTGCCCAAGTCTCTCAGAGTCATGATCAGGGATCACCTCCGCTTCACCTCCACCGTCGCCCGAGTACCACCAGCACCACCAGAGACCATCCTACCCTTCTCCTTCCGCCAGTTTTGACGACCTGCACGCCGTACAGAAGACGCCAGTCTAGCAGCCGAAGCCTTCCTGTTCTTCCAGGTTTGGACAGAATACACACTTTAACCCAAACCATCCCCAAAGCAAAAGCCTGAACGTCGGCATTTGCCGATGCTTTTGGCCTTGGAAATGTTGCCATTCCGACTGGTGCACACAGATGGGTTTCCCCACGTCATTGCCCTCGCTTGCCCCCTAATACAGATGCCGAGACAGGCTTCTTGCCAGAAAAGCCGTCCCTGCCCTGGCCAGCCACGGGTTCAACTAAATTTCAAGCGCGTTGTCTGCATCTGTGTCCGGAAAAGTCCATCTCACACGACACATAGACTAGTAAGCACGGGCCAAGGCCGATAATTTTATTAATTATTTTAAATTATATAATTTCTATAAACTCTAAGACAGCTCACTGTTAGAGCTGGGTGGATGTCTCTGGTGGTGACGGTGGCTCTCAGCTCGGCCATTCAGCTCTTCAAAACCGCAGGGATGAGTGCAGGGCTCTTTCCCCCCAAGGTCTCTGGGGCCATCACGTGCCCAAAACACCATGCCGTGTTGATATTAATCTGCCTTGGAGACGTCCATACACAGATCAGGAGCTGTGTACGCGTCTAAGCCCAACGAACCGAGCGCTGGCTGGTTGTCCCAAACCTTGTGCCAGGCAAGGTGGTGTGCGATAACGGGCGAAATCTGCGCTGCCTTTTTTTTCTGTTGTTTTTTTTCTAAATCGTAGACTGGCGCACATCCCTTGCCTGGGCACATGTTCATGAACCTTGTCCGACCAGAAATTTCTAAAGAGCTACCCGGTCTGGACTCCTCTGATGAAGGCTCCGAGTCTGAGTTCGCACTTCCGCCGTTCGCACACCTGCTTCGTCCCGCTGGCAGCGTTGCAGCTTCAGCGTCGCCTCCCCGTCAGACGTGCTCATTGTTGACGTTGACAACAACTCCTGGAATTCCAACTCCCCACCCTCCACATGCTCCAGCGATTGTGGCAGCAGCGCAATGCCATTGACGCAGTACGTAGTTGACACATGGCCTGACAAGCAGCGGTACGGACCTCGGTGTTGAACGCCCGAGAGTGGAGAGGCCCGGAAAGAGCTCTGCACCATCCTTGCCAGTTTTTGAAGAAGCCACCAAAATGGTCAGTCGGACAAAGCCCCTTGTCAGCATGAGCATTGTGGTGATCTTGAGTTCTGGAACGATCGTTGGACACTCCTGAAACAACAGTCCCCGGTGCCAAGCGACGGAGGAGGAGACGGTTCACATGATGCGACATGATCCTTTCTCTTCCGTCAAATCCACCAAGGCCCACAGTTTCACATTTCATCCGTTCTTCATTAGGCAGTGGTCGGTCCAGAGCTAGTGCAAGGTGGCGCATCAAAGCTCTCAGTGGTGCATCATCTCAGGCAAGTCAGGGCTGTGTTGAAGCTGGTGGCCGGAGGCAGCGGAGGAGAGGAGGATGAGGAGGTATTCCTAACAAAAAACCGATGTTATACCACCCGACGTCCCTGCCTGGAAAAGGTCGGCGAATTTGAGGCGGAGGGTGGAAGATGAGGAAGATCAGGTTTTTCTAGTGCCCCTCACCCCAGAGGCTTGGGAAATCAAGGCTCATCTCTCACATTAGATGCTTGATGCTCCATTTCCCTCCAACATGATCCTCGCATTAAGGCCTCAAAATGAACAACAGTACTGGGTGGCCACCCTCCTGGATCCCCGTTACAAGAACAAAACTCATGCACTTTCCTTCCACCCACCCAAATAGCGAGTACAAATTCATGAATGGAGACTTGCTGATTGATCAACCTTGGAGACATCTGTTGCGTCTGCTTCACGTTTCCCAAATGTCCACGGGTGGAACAACATCAGCGACGTGACAGCAGTAGAGTGCCAAGTAGGCATCAGCGTGCAGCAGCAGGCAAGGTGGCAGAAGCCTAATGGGTTGACCTCTGTGGCAATCTTTGTTTACCACCTCATCCCTAACGCCTGCAATGCAGTGGCACAAACATCCAACACACAGAGATCCGCTTAAGAATCATGGTGCACGACTATCCTGCGTCTCAACATCACACCAATGTTTTTCGCATGTGTTTCCGGGACCCAATAGAACTTCTGGTATCCAAAATGGACTGAATGGCCCGGACTGGGCTCGTCACGCCATAGAGGGTTGTCCTGCCCAACAGCCCAGCGTCATAGTCTGAGCGTACCTTCATCAACAGCTGGAGGAGTCCTTACAGACAAACGCATCCGCTTTCACAGATCATGAGGATCGTTTGACTTTCATCAAATGAATCGGCATGGAATCTCTGTATGATGTTGTGGCCCCAATTGCCGAGGTCACCGATTAGTTGCCAGTCTACTTCACATTCCTTTTCAAACAGAAATGTCCTCTTGAAAACTTTTTTTTAAAATGATCATTTCTACTGCAATTTTTATTCTCTTTTCCCAACAGTTCATTTTGCTGGTTTTGCTGTGAGGAGACTGTAAAGACAGCAAGGTTTCATGACAACACCGTATTCCATTACTCACTTTATCTTAAGAAGTTTTCGCATTGTCAATAGTTTTGAGGTCATGTTGCTGTGAGATACAGCTATAATATGGTCCTTTGGAACAGAAATGTGACTTTCTAATGGCATTTCTCCCTCACAATTTTAATAGTGGCTGAGAAGTCATATTTATAATTTTTTGGGGTCATGTTCTGTGAGATACAGCAATAATCATGTCCTTTGGAACAGAAATGTGGCTTCTAAGTGGCATTTCTCCCTCACAATTTTTAATAGTGGCTGAGAAGTCATTTATAATTTTTTGGGGTCATGTGCTGTGAGAATACAGCAATACATACATGGTCCTTTTAACAGAAATGTGGTTTCTAAAGTCATTTTTCCTCACAATTTTTAACAGTGGCTGAGAGTCATTTTTAAATTTTTTGGGTCATTGCTTTGAAATGCAGCAATACTAACAGGTCCTATTATAAAAAAAAATGTTGTTTCTAACAGACATTTGTTCTTCACAATTGTCCAAGTGGCTCAAGGTCATGCTTTGAATTTTTGGGGCATTTTGCTGTGACATGCAGATATACTACAGTTCCTATACTAAAAAATGTTGTTTCTAACAGACATTTGTTCTTCACAATTGTCAAGAGTGGCTCAAGGGTGATGGTGCTGTCAGAAACAGAATAGGTAGGACACTGTTAATGGACACATATGCAAAATAAATTGTTTTTGCAAGATTTTTAACATAGTGTCAATCCCTGTTTTTGGAAAACCCCATTTAATAAAATTTAAAAAAAAAGAGAAAAAAAAAGAATGGGGGGAAACCCAAATCCTTTTTTAAAAAAAATGTTTTTTTCTGGGAATTAAATACCAAAAAACTTTTCATGTACAAAAATAGCTGGTTTTTAAAAAAATTTCCCCTGAAATTTTACAAAGGGGGGTACAGGGAAAAATTGACCAGATGTAGGTTTTTTCAAGGACAAAGGGGGTATGGAGCACGGACAAAAGAACAAAGACAGAGAAATTTCCTCCAGCCCCGTTTAGGGAAAAAAGAGAAAAAAAAATTTCCAAGGGGGAAAAGGGGACCTGGGTGGAAAGGAGCGTTAAAACCCCCAGTATTTTTCAAGTGGGAAGCCAATTGGTCCCACTCATACGGAGGGGCAAGGGGCTACCCAGGACCAGGGACCGTATATGTCCAGTGAAACTTTTAAAATTTGGGGGTTCAAAAGGGCGCTTTTTCCGGCACTTTTTTAAAATTTTGGGGGTCATGCAAGTTTGGGGCTAAAGGGTGTGGCCCACGACAAAGGGATAGGCAATTTTCCCGTGAAACTAAAAAGGTGGGGTTGGGAAAAACCCCCTTTTTTCCCCGGGGACTTTTGAATCTGGGGGGGGCATGCAAAGGTTTTGGGGGTTTATGCTGTGGGGCCCCGGACAGGGATAGTCAATGTCCAGGGTTTAAAAGAAAAAAGGTGGTTCAAAGGGGCTCCTTTTTCCGGGGACTTTTGAAACTGGGGGTCAGGGAGGTTTGGGGTCATTTCGGGGGCCCGGAATGGGTAGTCAATGTTTCCCCGTTCAAAATAAAAAAGGTGGGGTTTAAAAATTCCCTTTTTCCCCCGGCAATTTTTAAAAACGGGGGTCATGCAGGTTTGGGGTATGCTTTCCTTCCAGGACAGGGTATTCAATGGGCCCCGTTGAAGTGAGATGATGGTTTTTAAAAACCCTTTCGCCTTTGGCACTTTTTAATTTTTTGGGGGATGCAGGTTTAAGGGTCCTGCTTGTGGGACCCAAAACAGGGATAGTGAATTTTTGTGTTTTGGGTTTTTTTCCTGTGGCTTTTAAAACCTAAGTGGGGGTTGCCTTTAAAAAGTAGCACGGTCCATTTGGGCTGTTGGGGATGTTTAAATTTCCAGCTTCTCCAGCCCTGTTTGGGTGTAAGAATGAAGGTGTTGTTGCTCTCCCATAGACTTTAATGGTCATCGCTCATAATCGACTGCTCACTGTCGACTATCTTGTCGATGATAGTCGACTATCGACCATCGACCGATGTCGATGGCCAACGCAATCGCTCAACACTAATCAAGATGAATCGGGCTCTCTGATGACGTGGTAGCCCCAATTGCCGAGGTCACCGATTAGTTGCCTGTCCACTTCACATTCCTCTTCCAAAAGAAATGGTCCTCTTAAAAAAAAATTTTTTAAAATGATCATTTCTTACTGCAATTTTGATTCTCAGTTCTCAAAAGGTCATTTTGCTGGTTTTGCTGTGAGGAGACTGTAAAAGACACCAATTGTACACGGTTTCATGCAAAAACCATATTCCATTTACTCGATTCTTCATTAAAATTTTTCGCAATGTCAATGGTTTTGGGGTCATGGTGCTGTGAGATACAACTATAATCAAGGTCCTTTGGAACAAAAAATGTGTAGCTTCCAAGTGGAATTTCTCCCTCACAATTTTCAACAGTGGCTGAGAAGTCATTTTTATATTTTTTTGGATCATGTTGCTGTGAAATACAGCTATACTGTAGGTCCCATTTTTTAAAAAATGTGGTTTCTAACAGACATTTGCTCTGTACAGTGGCCAAAGGATCATGTTTTGAATTTTTGGGGGCATGTTACTGTGAAATACAGCTATACCACAGGTCCTATTATAAAAAATGTGGTTTCTAACAGACATTTGTTCTTCACAATTGTAAACAGTGGCCAAAGGGTCATGTTTTTAATTTTTGGGGACATGTTGCTGTGACATACAGCTATACTACAGGTCCTATTATAAAAAAATTGTTTTTTAACAGACATTTGTTCTTCACAATTGTCAACAGTGGCTGAAGGGTCATGTTTTGAATTCTATGGGGCATGGTGCTGTCAGAAACAGGAATAGGTAACACACTGTTAATGGACACATATTGCAAAATGACTTGTTTTTGCAAGATCTTTAACATAGCTAGCAATCCCTGTAGTGAGACAACCCATTTAATATATATAAAAAAAAGAGAAACAAAGACGTGGTGGGATTCCATCCTATTTTAAAAATGTGTTTTCTAGAATTAAACTACTAAAAAACTTACATGTACAAAATAGCTGATAAAAATATTCCTCCAAATTGTACAAGGGAGGTACAGGAAGACTTGAACAGATGTATTTTATTCAGAGGAGTATGGAGCACGGACAGAGAACAATGAACAGAGACAATTTCCTCCAGCACGTAGAGTAAAACGAGAAAAAAAGGCCAATAAAAAGGGCACCTGGGTGGGACAGGAGTGTCAACCACCAGCATTTCCAAGTGAAGCTCAATTGGTCCGCCCTCATACGGAGGGGCAAGCTCTCTCGTAGAGGCAGAATTCTCAAGCGCTACCCAGGTCTTGACTGTGTACTGAGGATGGCTGGAGGTCTTAGCTCACACTTATGCTTCCGCACTCTGCTTCAGCATGACTGTTTTTGTTGCAGTGTCATAAGGCCATTTTTACCATGTTAATAGATGACGGACACCAGCCTGGGCTCTCACCACACCCACTGTAAGACTGGCCCTGCTAGCTGAACCTGCGTGTTAATAGATGACGGACACTAGCCTGGGCTCTCACCATACCCGCTGTAAGTCTGGCCCTGCCAGCTGAACCTCCGTGTTAACAGATGACTTACGGCAGCACTGGCTCTCACCGTTAGGGACAATCAGGAGAGCTTCAAATTTCTCTAAAAAATAAGATTTTGAAAAAGGTGATTTCTGTGAGGTTAAGTAGTGTCAAAAATGGCTCCAGGGCTGGACACCAATTGCAGAATTTGATGCTTAAAATTTTCTGGGACTGGAGTCACTATGGGGTCACATCATTTGATCTCCATGGGAGTCTGTCCCTAATCACTGAAGAAAAATGAAACCAATGAATTCATTGGCTGAATCACTCTCAGAAGCCAGGAGGGCAAATGTCTTCTCAACTAAGAAGTGTTTTGGGGATGATTAGGACATTTTTATTACTTATGGGGTGTGCGAATGAATTAACACATCTACACGTGTAAAAAATACCTTTTAAACTGCAGGGAGGGGTGTATGTTGTATGTTATCACACTTGAAAAAAAGCAAAATGATAATAATGTAAAACTATAAATAAAACTTCCCTAAATAAATTCTGTAAACGAATGTCAGTTACCAAAAAATATACTAAATGACAGTCACTGTACAAAATAGCATAGTGCCACTTTGTGATCTGTGGGTCAAACAGGTTTAGGGGTCATGCTGTGGTACAGGACAGGTATAGTCATTGTCCAAGTTCAAATAAAATGGTGGTTCAAAGACTACTTTCTTCTGGCACTTTTTAATCCGTGGATCATGCAGGTTCAGGGGTCATGCTCGGGCTCTCACCGCACACACTGTAACTCTGGCACTGCTAGCTGAAACCGTATGTTAATAGATGAGGGACAACAGCCCTGGCTCTCACCGCACCCACTGTAACTCCGGCCCTGCTAGCTGAACCTGCGTCATCCACGTTTACAGCCTCACCTGCCTTGATCAGTAAGAATGCAGGATTTTCAGACAGGCCTCGTTGACCTACTGGGGACATCTGTTTAATTTGCTTCACATTCTAATGTTACGGTGGAACTATGTCACCAGTTGTCTGGCAAGTAGCTCTAGCAGCAGCAGTATTGGAAAACTAGTTTTTTTTAATATAGTTTATTTCTTATTGCAAAATTTTCTGCTGATGGTCCATAAGGGCCACTGTGTGGGTTTTTGGGTCATACTGCGTTACAGGATATGGATAGTCAATGTCCATTTCACTAAAATACTGCTTCAAAGACTACATTCTTCCGGGATTTTTTAATCTGTGGGTCATGCAGGTTTGATGGTCATGCTGCGGTCCAGAACAGGCATAGTCAATGTCCAGTTCAACTAAAATGGTGGTTCAAAGACTCCTTTTTCTGGCACTTTTTAATCTGTGGGTCAGACAGGTTTAAGGGTCATGCTGCGTTCCAGGACAGGGATAGTCAATGTCCAGTTCAACTAAAATGATGTTTCAAATAATACTGCCTTCTGGCGCTTTTTAATTTGTGGGTCATGCAGGTTTAAGGGTCATGCTGTGGTACAAGACAGGGATAGTGAATAGTCCGTTTTTTTCTGTGACTCTTGCTGCCTAATTGTCTTGCCTAAGATGTAGCACATATCTAGTTTATTGTTGAGGATGTTAATTCCAGCTTCTTCACCCCTGTTTGGGTGTAAGAATGAAGGTGTTGTTCCTCTCCCATAGACTTTAATGGTCAGGGGGGCGTGGCCTGACCAAGGATGTGAGCAGACCTGTGCCTGGTGAGCTCCCATCTACAGCTCCTTTATTCAGCCCAAATAAACCCTTTACAACCATCCTGCTAACTAAAAAGCAACCCTCTGAGGACATGAACATCAGACTTGTTATCCTGTGAAAACCTGGGGTCTGTATCTTCAATGGCACTGGAGCTGAAGCAAAATAACTCCTCTGGGAACCTCTCACATCTACTAAGGTAGGCTTGTAACAGCTACCCTTTCCAGGGCTGCTGCTGGCCTCACTGAAAACTGCCTACAAAGCTACTGCAGCACATATCCTGCTTTGTATGAAAGTTTATCTGCCACCTCTTGGAAAGCACTGGTGCTCAAGAGACATTTTAGTGAGCTATTCAATCAGCAGTGCTGTGCTCAGTGTAAGTGTAACCCTGCAGTGCCAAGCATTCCTCCATTACCAGAACTTTCCTGCTGAGTCATGCTGCAATATCCCCTTTGACAGCCTCACAATCTCAGTCTGAGACTATTATAACCTTTCTCTGCACCCTCCATACACCTCCTGATAGAAGTATTTGCTGTTTCAGTGCACTGGACCTTGCTACGTCTTGGGAAGCACTGGTGATCAGGAATCATTTTAGTGAGTTATTCAGTCAGCAGTGCTGTGCTCAGTGTCAGTTTAAACCTGAAGTGTCCAGCATCCCTCCACTGTCAGGACTTTTCTGCTAAATCCTGCTGCAGTATTATATCTGAAAGTCTCACCATCTAAGCCTGAGTCTATTATTGGCTTTCTCTGCATCCTCCATATACCTGCTGACATAAGCACTTTTTACTTCAGTGCACTGGACCCTGAACTCACTCACAGTGCTCCTACACTCTCCTCTAGAGACTTTACCTGCATGTAGAGACTGTTTACAATCACCAGCCAGAAGTATCCTATATTCTTCTCCTTATTTTGAAGCAGCTCCATACTGTCACTACCTGATAAAGAAAGGAGAACAGGAGGAAAAAGAAAACAACAACAACAAAAAAAAACCTTCTACATTACAGCTTTATTTATTAATATCCAACTTCTTACAGCCCTGTCACAGTCTTTCAAATCTCACGTTCCAGAAATGGGAGGCACTATAAAGAAAAATCCAAAGACTAAGCCAACTAAGTTGCCAGAATTCTTTTCTTTATCATCACAGACCCGCTCTTCGTCCAGAAGGGGGCTACATTTCCCTCCCCAATCCTCTCCCACTCCTTCTTCAAGAGCAGAATCAGTGGATTTAGATCAGCAGGATCCTTTGGACTCCCAACCTCTCACCGTTGCATTGCTTCATCAACTCTTCTCCACTTTCCGCACTTCTATACAATCTGACCTGAAGCAAATGATGGGAGAATTGAGACAAGATATTCAGTCTCTTGCATCACGAACTGAGCATGTTGAGACTAAGATGTCAGCGTTTGCTGCCTCTCATAATGCCTTAATCGACTCCAATAGTGAACTGGACAAAGAGGTGCAGCGTCTATCAGCCAATGTCTTAGACATGATAGATAGGTCTCGCCGCAACAATGTCAGAGTCTGTGGCATCCCTGAATCTTTTACCCCTGATGCACGATATACCTACCTAACAGATCTTATGGCTCTAGTACTGCCGGGTGCAAATCAACAGGAGCTGACAATAGACCGGATACATAGGATCGCAAAAACGAAAAATCTACCACAACAAGTCCCGAGGGACACTATTGCTCGGATTTTTACAACACAAAAGAAAACTTCTTATGATCTCTCCACAAAGCTGATAAATTACCAGAACGCTTCCAGACAATTTCTATTTTCCCTGATCTTTCAGCAGCTACCATGCTCAAAAAACGGGAGTCCCAGCCTTACACCCAGCTTCTATGTGAAAGAGATATTCACTACAGATGGTGTTTTCCAGTCAAGCTTATCATTGTTAGAGATGGTACCCAATTTATTTGTAGCTCCCCAGAAGAGGCCTGCTCTATTTTAAAAAGCGTTCCTGAAGAATCCAGTCCTGTCCGTATGAAGCACGCACATCCAGAGATGATCACCTCCTTGTGGTCCGACAAAGCCTACCACAGTAGACCAAGACCTTTGGACTAATTGTCCTTCAGTATCCTTTTGGTTGTACTACCCATGGGAGCTCCTGATGGGAACTCTCATGCTTCACTCATTTAGAATTATTATTTTTCTTTTTTTTCTGAATCTGTTCCTTCCTTTTTAGGTTCAAGGTAGGACTTTGCCCACAATATTTTTTCCTTTTTAGGAATAATTTAGTTTCTTGCAATGACTGTTATCGCGACATTCTTGTTTTTGGTTCTTGTTCATAATGTGGATAAATTCTACTCTTTACTTGTTGTAACTCTCTATTTTTCAGGTGTTTATGATACTGACAATGTCATCGTAGCTCACTGTGTGCTTCCCCTTCTTACATCATGTCTATTAAACTTCTTACATATAATGTTAAGGGGTTAAATTCGCCCTTCAAACTCTCTTTGCTTTAGAGAGATGTATTTAAATCACAAGCAGATATTATTTGCTTGCAAGAAACACATCTCACTTCTAAATATCAACATAGATTGAAACATAAAAATTTCCCATACATTTTCCAAGCTCACTCTCCTAAAAAAAGCGCTGGTGTAGCAATTCTAATAAAGAATTCTATTTCATTCTCTCTTTTACAATCTATTACTGACCCAGAAGATCGTTATGTTATTATTGTCTGCACAATTAACTCCAAACCCTATACACTCACATCAATTTATGCTCCCAATGAGAAACAAATTACCTTCATTAAAAAAGTTGTTACAAAGGTAAAGAGCGTTGGAAGAGGTGGGTTGATCCTCAGAGGAGATTTTAATTCAGTTGTTTGTGCCAAATTAGATAAGTCTGGCTTAGGAACTAACCCTGCAAATGATCTTCAATCATATAGATTAGAGGAAGACCTTCATGACATCTGGAGGTACTTACATACCACGGAGAGAGATTATACATTCTTTTCTGCCCCTAAAAATGTACACTCTAGAATCAACTTCTTTTTACTAGATAAAATAGTTCTTAATCAGATCTTATCATCAGATATTGGATATATCACTTGGCCTGACCATGCTCCTGTTGAAATGTGCCAAGAATCCAAAATTCGACCCCCAAATACTTCACTTCGGCGCCTCAATAATTTTCTTCTTAAAAAACAGGAGATCAGCTCATATATTGCATGTGAGATTAAACATTTTTTTTCAACTAACATCTCTTCTGTCTTGTAAGCGGGTGATTGATTGGCGGTCAAGAAATAATTACAATCAGGCAGAATATATATAAAAAATGAAAGGTTTATTACAAAAATAAAGGAATAGAATGATACTTAGCTGCAGTTACAGATGTTATAGATGCTTAGTCGTGCACAGTGAAATGGGGAGCCCCAGAGTACCTCAAAGTACACCCATCTCGTGAGATGATCACGAAAGAGGGTGCTGGGCGCAAGGCCTCAGCCGAAGCTAGCTCTCAATGGCACAGCAAGCCTTTTTATACTAGTCAGAGCTGTTTCCCTTAACTCTCAGGATGCCCAAACATAGTATCCCTTAAGTCTAAGTGGTATAGTCAGCATTACAAGAGACTTCAGAATTATCTGACCATCCATACATGGGTGGGATCATTAGAATAAATGTATGATATCAACTCTGAGCAGTATTGTGGGGGAAGTCAGCAGTAGTGATGAGCGATAACGACAACTATCGTCGATAGTCGATATCGTCAATTATCAAGACGATTTCCGATAGGCGATAATAGATTATCGCCGATGACCATTTATAAGTCTATGGAGGGGAACAACACCTTTAAAATTCTTACCCCAAAAACCCAGGCGGAAAAGCGGAATTAACATCCACAACAGCAAATGGATATTGCTACATCTTAGGCAACTCTCTTAGGTTAAAAAACCACAGAAAAAAAGTCATAGACCTTCACTATTCCTGCTTGTATCACAGCATACTTTAACCTGCAGCCCACAAATTAAAAAGTGCCAAAAGGGCAGATTATTTGAACCACATTTTACTTGAACGGGACAAAAATATCCTGTCCGGGACGCAAAATGAGCCCCAAAACCTCATGACCCCAGATTAAAAATGCCGGAAAAAGGATCTTTCAACCACCATTTTAGTTGAACTGGACAAAAAAATCCCTGTCCGGGGGCCACACTGAGCCCCAAAACCCTGCATAACCCCAGATTTAAAAAATGCCGAAAAAGGAGTTTTCAACCACCATTTAGTTAAACTGGACATAGCCGTCCCTGTCCGGGCCACAGCATAGCCCCAAACCTTATGACCCCCAAAAATTTAAAAAGTGCCGGAAAAAGGGGAGTCTTTCAACCACCAAAATTTATTTTTGAACTGGACAAAAGACTATCCCTGTCCTGGCCCACACATGAGCCCCAAAACCTCATGACCCCAATTTAAAAAAGCGGAAAAAGGAGTCTTTCAACCACCATTTTATTTGAACTGGACAAACTGCCCGTCCGGGGCCACAGCATGAGCCCCAAACCTTATGCCCCCCCAGATTAAAAAGTGCCGGAAAAAAGGGAGCCCTTCAACCACCATTTTAGTTGAACTGGCATAGACTACCCCCTGTCCGGGCCAAAGCAACCCCAAAACCCCTGTAAACCCCCAGATTTAAAAAGTGCGGAAAAAGGGAGTTTTTAAAACCACCTTTTAGTTGAACACATTGACTATACCTGCCCCGGGCCCACAGCATGACCCTTAAACCTTCTGACCCACGGATTAAAAAGGCTGGAAAAAGGAGTTTTTTGAACCCCCAAATTTAGTTGAACTGGACATTGACTATGCCTATCCTGGACAGCAGTATGACCTCCAAACCTGCATGACCAACTGATTTAAAAACTGCCGGAAAAAGGAGTCTTTCAACCACCATTTTAGTTGAACTGGACATTGACTATACCTGTCCTGGACCGCAGTATGTCCCCCAAACCTGCATGACCAACGGAATAAAAAACACCAAAAAAGGAGTCTTTTCCCCCCCCCTTTTAATTAACGGACATAGACTATCCCTGTCCGGGCCACGCAGAGCCCCAAACCTCATGACTCCCAGATTTAAAAAGGTCGAAAAAGGATCTTTCAACCACCATTTTATTTGAACGGGACATAGA
>JAODAL010020206.1:27500-70070 GCA_025379985.1 Phyllomedusa bahiana | reverse complement strand
TTTTTAAAAAGGGGAGCAGTGCAGAGGATTAGTTTGTTTCTATTTTCCTATATTGATTTCTCTTGATACCAAAGGCATTGATTTCCGATCCCATGTGATCTACTAGTCTACAGCTAAAGCCTGAATCGGCCATGACTATGGAGCAGCGTTGGAAAACATTCAAAGTAAAAAACTCACTAACGGTAATTAAGCGGCATTGTTCATTCTGTCGGGGCCCCCTGAAAAAAAAAGGGGCTCACTGATATGCTGCAAGATAGGATCTGATAATGAGGGGTGAAGAGATGCTTTAGGAGTATGGGGCCTAAAATTTAAAGAGGGCACCCGCATAAACCAAGTAAAAGTTTGCATAGAAATACTCCAACTGTTTAAACCGGTGACCAGCAGTTGTTGGGAGAGATTTATCATTGCTTAGAATAATGGCCAACATTTACTTTTGTGTTTGGGGCAGAAAAGCGTCATATAATGCGCCAAAAATGATGCAACATGTTGCAGTGTATTACAGACACATTTATTGTGGGCATTAGACACTTTTTGTGACCTCCCCAGCATGGGAGCATGGATTTGCAAAAAGTGACCATGGTGTTACTGGAAATAGATTATTGCCACAATTTGAAATGCTGTGGTAAAAACTTCGACAAAATTTAGGCAAAATTTTGCATAAAAGTACTAGAACTAATAGTCTAAAGATGTGCCAAATTAGAAAAGAAATAAAGAATCTGGAAGAGAAGAACACAGAGAGCAGTGTTCCCTAAAATAACATTCCCAATTTGATTAAGTATGAATATATGTCAGCAATGAGAAAAGCTAATATTTCAAGGGAAAATGGCACGCACAGACTTCACTTCACCTTGGTAGTTGTCAAATAAGTTCATACCATTGTATCTCTTTGTATACTTAGACTGGAGTAGATGTTTTTTTAACCCTTATTTTAATCTTTTTAAAAAAAATGCCCTTTTGTTTTTTCATATATTGAAATAAGACAGGACTGAAAAGCGAGGCCGAGAAAGAACACAAACTTTTGTGTGGAGGAAACTATTTTCAGTGTGCAGCAATGGAAGATAATCCTTTAGAATCCGTTGATGATTGGCGGGGATTAGGCCAAATATTTCTAGCAGTGCTAAATCTAAAAGATTCCACATTGCCAGATTCCCTGACCCTGCTGACTACATACTAAATTCAGAATGTGAATATTGACAACTTTATACCCTCATGCACTATATGAATAAGTGTTATTAACAGTGTAAGTACAGGGTGACATTGCTGGACCTCTCCTTTCCTAAAAAAAAGGCCCCCCAAAACCTTGTAGAGTTATGGATGACTTACCAAACAGTGGACAGGTGCTACAGCTATCCAAAGAAACAAAAAACCCCGGGAAAATTACTTAATCTTTTCTGCTCATACAGATAGGTTTCTTTGTGTATACATACACGTTAGTTGCAGGAGAATCCAGAATTCTGCTGATTTTATTTTAAAACACAATACATTTTGCCCTATTTCCTTGCATGAAATGTCCAAATGTAGTGCAATTTAATTGTCAAAGTGCTATTGCCTTTTTTGTTTGTGTATTTATTAAGGCCATATAAAGGGAATGTAACATCAAAAACTGACCTATTGTTTAATTCATGTTTTTATGTGAAACCCATTTTTTAAGAACTTTTGATTATGTTTTTATTTTGTTAACCATACCTCTATTTAAAAAAAAAAAAAAAAAAAAACTAAAACCCTGCAGTTTTCACTTTGGCCACTAGATCTAGTAATAATCTGACACTTCCTATTTGAAGAAAATTTTTTAGCAGTCTCCTCATTATCAGCAAAGGCAGGATTATACTATATTGACACCCATGTGTATAGATAACACAGGATCCACTATTCACAATAGGAAAAAGGGCCCCAAAGCTCCCCCTCTCCCTCACTCACATGAAGCTAATCACATCCCATACAATTGTAAATGGTGATGGGGAAGCTGGTTTTGGTTTTTCCATAAATACAAAGTTAGCATGCCACACAGTACTAATTGTTGGGGCGATACAGTACAGTACTGTATCTTACATTGGAAGCGGCTCGGGAGAAATGGGTGGGGGGGGAAAGGCAACAGTGAGAACTGGCCTGCCATGCTGGGGCTGACAGTACAAAACCAGAGTGACATGTGGGAGAGCTGTTGTGCCGGCCTGAAGACGGAGGTTCCTAGCACAAGATGAGTGGGTGGGAGAAAATTTTTAAAAAAGCGGTTGCGTTCTGGACAAAGAGCAGGGATAGGAAGTTTTGGATGTTCCAATTTATCTTTTTTGGCGTCCTCAGGTGTGATGTCAAACGCGAACCATGCCCCAAAGTCCCCAAATTGTAATTGGAGACGATGAATGGGAAATTTTAAGGGGGGGCCTGCCGTACTCATGAGAAAAAAAGAAACCCTTTAAAATTCTATGCTTTAAAATTTTGGATAAATACATTTTTGGAAATGGACATATAATCCTTCCCAGATTGATAAGTGTCAACAATTGCTTCTTTTAGATCATTGCTGATGTCTTTCCTGAATGCTCCAGACCAGCAAAAGTTCAGCTTTTATAGGGGTAGTTATACTTGCTGATGATCACTTAGTCAATGGCATTTCATTAGCAGCAAAAAGCTGCCACTTGCCCTTTTAATTACTGTGGAAGCTCTAAGGGTGAAGTTAATTTTTTACACACTTTTCTTTATTTTGGACTAACTTTTGTTAAATAAATACTGACACAGTGAAATTTGTCATGTAGCTCCTCTCTCCTCTCTATTGACCCAATTTTAAGACCTTCTTAGGACCAGATGTTTTTTAATTAAGAAACAGAAGCTCAATATGGTACCTCACAACCAGAAAATGTCCCAAAATCATGCAGTTGCGGGAAAAATTTCTAGAAATTGTATAATGCAAAATATGAAGAAAAATCCAGAAGGAATCTAGTAGCAAGGGATTAATTAAAAAAGCTTCCAACTTTATCTATTTAGATATGAACAGACAGTTCCAGAGCATGTTGTGGTATGACAACAGACATTGTGTACATCTGAAACGCGTCAGCCATGTTTGTGAGCTCTGGAACTGTCTGTGCATATCTGGATTTTAACTATTTGGAAAAAATTTTAAAAATTTTAAAAATTTTTTCCCCTTTCTGCGGTTTTTTTTCTGTGTTTTAAAAAAAAGTCCCAATACAGTATAAAACCATAGAATTCAAAGAGGGTGTTTTCACTTCTAACTCTTATTTGGTAAATTAGGTCCTTTATCAGGGTAAAGGATTTTAATGTGAAATTCAAAGGGGATTCTGTGTCAGAATCCATGTTAAAATCCTCATGCAAACATTTCCCATTATTTGAAGGGGCAATCCTGATAGTTCATATTTTTGAACTACGTGAAAGTTTTTCCAAACTGTTTTTTCAGATCTTTATCAGAAAGAAAATATAGGACTTGTCGATTCTTTGTGGTGGATTCTATTCGGATTCACTTTGGAGTGATGAGGATTAGCCCATTTCATTGAATATGGGGCTAACCTGTGTCCAAATCAGAGGCGAAAACTGTCTCTGTAGCAATAAATCATTGGCAGAAAACCAAGGTTCACCTCGGAATTCTGCAAAATATTACACATCAGATTTTTTCTGATAAGAAAAACACGATTTATGAACATAGCCTAAAAGGATAATAAACTGTAAATTTAGGAAAAGAATGACACAAATCTCTCTATTGTCACCTCTAAGTGTGTCCTATACTCAATGCACAATTTTTATTCAGTTTTGCACAATCAATACTAAAATCCAATTTCAAAGAGATTTTAATATGAATGTCATTTGCCTGAAGGCCCAGTGGACATTTCTAGTTGAATCTTTCAAATAAATGTCCCTTCAAGCCAATACAATGTATAGATTTAGTCTTAGACCACTGATGCAAATAATATATCCAGTTACCGTGTGAAATCATTCAACAGCCCGTGTCATTACAAAACAGTCAGGGTTTAAAATCATTTTTTTCTTCCGGCAATAAAATTGGAAGCTAAACTATATTGATTAACCTGGGGTGTCTGCCCTTTTGAAAATTGTTTGTTCAATGTCATTTAAAAGCAGAGTTACTGGTGTTTATCTTGTCATGAACGCACCAGTGCACAAGGCTGAGGCTTCACTAAGTGCTCATGTGTTGTGCGTATTGCTCTTGTTGCTGACATTAATAATTGATATGTAAGCAGAGATAAACTCACTCCGCAACAAGTTCCCTCTCACAAATGTAAACTATAATGTGACAGGTATACTAAAGTAACAGGTGTCCCTTCGCTGGTTAATAAGTTTTACACAAACAGAAAAAAGATACGTATATTAGTATGCGTACAATAGCAAATACCTTATTATCTTAGTCACAGCAAATAATACGACTACAAAAAATATTTTTTGAGGATTTGTAATAATATAACAATAATAAAACACTGAGAACATAGCTACTGCAGTAAATGACTGTTCAACTGGGTAAACATGCAAGTAAACAACTCAACAACCAAGTTCAGTCTTCTATCCATAGAGGGATAGTAGTGTTATCCCTTTTAACTGCTTTAAAGGGAATGTGTCATCAAAAAATGACTTATTATTTAACTCATGTTTTTATGTTAAACACATTTTTTAGGAATTATTGGTTATGTTTTTTTTTTATTTTCTATAACACTTTCAATATTTTTTAATAATTCTCAAGTCCTGCAGTTCTCACTTTGGCCACAAGGCCTAATAATATTCTGGCACTTCCTGTTATGTAGAGAGAGATTTTAAGTAGTCTGCTCATTATCAGCACAAGCAGGGTCAAACTGAAAGGAGACACCAATGTGTATAGATAACACAGGATCCAGGTCACAGTAGATGTCACAGTTCACCCTCTTCCCCTCCCTGCACACTGACTTCTTCCCAGTCACAGAGCATGTCTAGAAAACTCTCCTATAGAAGTCAATGGAACTGAGTCAGTCTTAAAGGGGTTGTCTCACTACATTGATTCATCTTACCTCAGTCCTTTTTTTCTTGGTTTCATTTTGATTCAGGGCTTCCAGTGGTTTGAGTAAAAGCCAGGTCTGTAGCTATAGCAACCGTGCTGGCACCTATCGGGAAAGATCAAGTGGTTAGCTATTGACCTGAGGCTGATTACCCTACAGAGGGTTTATTCGAATAGGTAGGACATGTTAATGGAACATATTGCAAGTGACTTGTTTTTGCAAAATCTTAACATAAAAAGCAATCCTTTGTTTGCAAGACAACCCCTTTAAGGCTCCTATGTGCATGAAGCTGCTATAAAGTATCTCTCTGAATTAAAAGTAGTGCAGGCAAGAATTTCTTCCCCACAATCATATATAGACGACTGAATTAAGAAAACTATGATCAGAAAATAAAAACCGCTAAGAAGAAAAGAATATGGATCAGTATCTGGTTTTAATAAGTAAAAAAAATAAATTGGCGACAGATTCCCTTTAAAGGGGTTGCTCACCTCATAAGAAAATGATAGCAGCAGCTCCCAGGCCCTCAGTAAAATAAAAAAAAAAACATGCTCACCTTCCTCCAGTCCCTGCTTGCAGCACTGCATTGCCCTGGTCTTCTGTTGACATAGAGATGTCACCTCTGCAGTCACTGATTGACTGTAGCAGTCAGATGCCTCTACTGTTCACTTCCAAATGGTGATGCAAATTAGTGGCATGAGACTGCTGCAGCCAATCAGTGACTGCAGTGTTGATGTCCCCGTTCAGTGCCGAGTTAATAAGCCAATAGTTAATAGTCAATAAGGTACATGGTCCTTGAATCCTATGGTTCATTATATCAAGACTTTATTTGAAAAACATGAAGAAAATCCAGCAGCAAAGGATAAATCCATAAAACTTCCAATTTTATTCCAAATAATTTAAACCCAGATACGCACAAATATGGCTGACGCATTTCTGATGTACACAGTTTCCTTTGTAATAGCACAACGTGCTCTGGAGCGATTCCTGATGATATGTCAACAGAAGATTAGGGAGCTTCAATCCTGCAAGCAAGGATCGGGGGAAGGTGAGTATAAGTTGTTTTTATTTTACTGCGGTCTCAGAGGCTGCTTCTTTCATTTTCTTATGAGGTGGAAACAAATTTTTTAAAACCCAGATATGGCACAAATAGCTGAACACAATTTTGTATTCACGGGTCTTTTACACACAAACAACAGAATTTGGAGGACCTATTAAATGTAAAACAGAAATTAGGGAGCTTCAATCCTTCAAGAAAAGGACAAATGTCTTACTTTCATTTTGTCAGGCAGTGGTCATTATCTGGTAAGATTCCTTCTGTGGGAGATACCAACTGTGCAGGGGGGCTGAGGAAATAGCTGCTTGCACAGGGTTAATCTGAGTCACTCACAGTAATCACACTGCAGTAGGCACAGTAACTGAGGACATATATCTGACAGGGTTTACCTGTTGCGTTCAGCCTCCTCCTCCATAGAACTCATAAATCTACATTACACTGCTGCTAGTGTAATAACACCCAGCATGAAGATAGCAGCACAGCGCTCCCCAGTGTAGAGTGGTATTTGGTACAGACTTTACTCCCCAATCTGGTGCTATCACGGTACAGGTACCAATTGCAGCTTGCACACCTCCTGCCCCTTACCTTTGCCCCCTGTTATTTTAGATTAAACTTACAAGCACAGAATTCTCTCTTTTTCAATTAAAACTATGGGCCACATGAATGAAAACTGTTTAGGTCTAAAACTCACTTTTTTGCCCATAGTAACCTATGGGCAAAAAAGTGCGTTTTAGACCTAAACAGTTTTATACATGTGGCCCTATGTTTCAAAATGTTTGACTTCATTTAATCAAAATAATAAATGATATAATAGGCTCATAATGCACTAAAGTGAACAACTCCGAACAGTGTTGTAAGCAGAGACATGTGACCACTGCAGCCAATCAGCAGATGGTAGACAAAAGACCAAGGAAAGGAGGACGGTAAGTACAGAGGTTTTTTTTATTTTTATTTTATTTGGTACAAGAAGCCTTTTATTCAATATTTATTTAGCCGGGACAATCCTTTTAAATATTGTGAGATCTAACTAATAGATGTCCTTCTTCTGATGGGTAATTTTCTAAACCAGACAACCCCTTTAAGAGACACAAGAGCTTTCCTTTCTCATATGCAGCATACTGAATTTGGATTTCTATGCATGGCACTCAGGTAACTTTCATGATCCTGCTGATTTTGGCCATGGCAGTGTGTGAAGTGTGTGAAAAGCCTAATAAAAGAAGCAATCATGAAGAGTGATGTCATTTGTGTTCTGTTCTTGTAGCTTTGTTTCCAATAACATTACACAACCTGCCTTTGTTTTCACAGTAGGTGTGCTTATATCGACAGCTACAAACCTAGAAATTAAACTTTGACTCGGAATAGAAAACATAGTATACAAAGACTACAAGACCCCAGAATGCAGTGAGGGTCACAATAGGCTGGCATCATCTAGGGAAAAGAAGTCAGCAGTCTGGATGGAGCTCTTTACAGATACTACGTTTAGGTCAAATGTAAAAGCAAAAGGCATAAAGACAAACAATATTCAAGGTGCTTAGTTCCAGTATCTTGTGAAAACAAACTGTCTTTGAGATTTGTTTAGCTGGCAGAGAATGTGAAGCTTGACTTGTTTAACTACTAGGCCTAAACCGAGGTCATTTTGGGATAGACCATTGTTTTGTTGACTGTCCTGTTTTACTTTCTAAGTATATTATCAGTAGATAAAAAGTATACAGCAATCTTACTAACTTAAAGGGGTTCTGCCATGAAGTAAAATTGACGTGGGAAGCTTGCAAATGAAATAACAGACATTTTCACCATTCATTATTATTAAAAATTCTGCACCGTTTTTGTATTAGCTGCTCCTTTAGTGATCCATTGTTTATAGCTCGTCTCCAGGGGATACGACCAGGGCTGAGAGCTCCTCAGTTCTGGCCAGACATCACCTCTCCTATCAGGCAGCTACCGAGTGTTCAAACCCCAGGTGCTGTCAATCTACTCCCGTCCTCTATACTCCATAGTAAATAGTCAAACAGTGCAAATAAATAAAAAAGCAATGCAGGGATTTGAACCTATGACCCTTGTGCCTGGAAGCAAAAACTTTACCTCTCAGCTACTCACAATGCTTTACATAAACAGACCTTTCTTTGACTAGAGAGAGGAAAGGCATGGTGATGTCATCCTGCTGAGTCACACGATATGCAGTTCAAACAAATCACACACGCCCCCTTCTGAGCACACAGAGCTGAAAA
Organism: Phyllomedusa bahiana; assembly: GCA_025379985.1. Taxonomy (NCBI): domain Eukaryota; kingdom Metazoa; phylum Chordata; class Amphibia; order Anura; family Hylidae; genus Phyllomedusa; species Phyllomedusa bahiana. Next base: position 61,806 of record JAODAL010020206.1, on the reverse strand, counting down.
GCTGGATGCAGGAGGTACGAAATGAGATTGTGGCAAAACCCCTTTAAATCTCTCCATCTATCCATTCATCCCTCTAGATTCTCCATAGCCCATCCTCCATCGTTTATGAGTCCATTATCAGCAGTGCAAGGTTAGCATTAAAAAATATTCTTCAACTGTCCTAATTTCAGACACATACCGTGTGTGACTTTAAAAGACCGGAGTTGTTGCCAAATTTAATGAAACTGTGGCCTACTTTTCATATCTAAATCATCTAAAATGATAAAAAATAGAGAATAAATTTGAATCTTTATTAAACATGGCAGTTATCAGACTAAATTAGTAGGGAAGTTATACTATACTAAATGCACCAAATTTCTCAATCTGTGCCAGAAAAGGCCTGGCACCCCTGGCATCTCTCTGCTCTAGCAGCTTTGTTAATGATAGTGACATCCTTTGGGAAGAAAAAAAAGGGAACCTTTTTTGCAATTTTTAAAATGGTCTTTTTTTGTGTTAAACCCTCCATTTTTAAAGCCCCATTCCCCTTTAAAAAACTAAAGAAATCAAAAAACCCCTTTAACTTATTACTGGAAAACTTAGGCCTGGTTCACACGCTTATTCCGGCGTAATTGCAAGGGGCGGGATTTGCCCCCGCAAAATTTCGCCCGGGAGCCGTGCGCGGGGCGGGTCGGGGGCGGGTTGGGGGGCCGGCAGCTCACCGGCCCCATAGACTGTCATTATCTACGGTGGTTACGCGCTGTAAATAATTCACATGTCACTTTCTCCCCCCGCGGCGGAGAAGAGACGGAATCCATAGTTCTCTATGAGAACTGTGGATTACCATAATGACTGGGACAGATTGGAGCCGTACTGCAGTGCAAATACGGCGCGCAGTACGGCTCCAATCAGTCCCAGAATAAGCCGTGTGAATGAGCCCTTATTGAACATTTCAAATCAACAAACACCTTATAGCAAATGGCAATAGACAATATAAAAACAAGTCAGCACTTATCTTGGTAGAAAACATCATTACTCAGGAAACAAGTCCAAAATATTTCATTTGAAGCTGAACAGAAAGGAGCACATCACTCCTGCTGCCAGCCGACAGCGGCGAAGTTTTGGAAATCACTCTTTCCTTTCTCAAGCATGCTCAATAAGTGCACCAGTGATAAGTTAAAGTAAAGAAGTAAAATTTTTCTACATTGTTGCATATAGCCTTTTGTGTTGTATAAGGACGTTAGAAAGGGGAGAATCATGGAACTCCACCTATAAGGCTATTAATACAAGTCTAGCACATTGAATTGAATAACACGGCTTTCGGTGTTATAGTGAACCTATTACAAACTCAGCTAGGAATAGCAGAGCTGAAATGTCAGTCATTGTTGTAGAACTGTCTACAGTCTGAACACAAAGTAGGAGACAGAAGTCGACTGTGAAGAGCAGGCTCTGTGAAACAGCCAGCAAGATGGAAAAAACTCCTTTAAGTTAAGACAGTAACCATAAATCTGCACCAGTGCTAGACTTACCTATATATATTGACTAATCAGTTACACACATTTTTTTTGTAATTGTTTCAAAACAGAAATAACTCATGTTATTTAATTACCCTGAATAATAACTATTTTATAATATATATTTTTAAAAAAATATATATATATATATATATATATATATATATATATATATATATTTTCTTTAACCTTAAGTTTAACCTAAATTACACAATTTTCTTTAACCTTAAATGTTTTTATCACTTCTGTTGTTCATTGTTAAAGGGGTTGTCTCACTACAAGGATTGCTTTTTTATGTTAAAGATCTTACAAAAACAAGTCACTTTGCAATATATGTCCATTAACAGTGTCCTACCTATTCCTAGATATCCCCTATTGCATCAGCTCCTCAGGTCGCTATAGCTACAGACCTGTTTGATCTCTTCTGATAGGCTGCCAGCACTGGTTGCTATAGCTACAGACCCGGCTTCCACTGCAGCCTAGTGGAAACCAGTAAAGATGCCCCTGAATTCAAAGTGAAACCAAGAAAACAGGACTGAGGTAAGATGAATCAATGTAGTGAGACAGCCCCTTTAAATCTTCTCCATCTCTCTAACGACCTTTCTCTAGTGTGTTATTCAAAACTATGACCAAAATTCAAGTTGCAGAGTCAAGACTGCCAGCATTGTGGCATTTAAAATTATGTTATATGTTCTTCCTTTTGTAGCTACGGCTTGGCACTGAGTACTAAAAGCAATGTATAATAAGTGGAATATTCTTACTACAGCTTTTGTTGTTTAGAACATGAAGAGTGATGGTTTATACTAATCTGAAGTGTCACCCTTGAACTATGTGACATTTTAGATACCATTTCCAGGTAATGTTGTTATAGGAAAGAGCATGCTAGAGTAGATTCTTGTAGGTGTTTTCATATTTGTACATAGCTAGTAGGGTTTTGTTTTATCTCCTCTTGAAACTTTCACTGCAACTTGCAACAGATACATAATGAAAAAAGCAACATAGATTGAACGTTAAGAGGAGACACATATATCCAGGTATTTTAGACATAGATATATTTATTTAAGGCTAGGTCTACACAGCACTGGATTATCGTTGGATTTTCAGCGGATTCAGTATTTTGAATCTGCCGAAAATCAGACTGTACCCTGTGCTGTGTAAACTTCAATAGAAAATCCATGCTGTAGTCTAAACAACACAGGTTTTTTACTGAAGCCACAGTAATTCCTTTTGATCTATAAACTACTTGATACATAACCAGCATTTTATTTGCCCTACTACTTGACTGTTGCATAAGGTCTAGGGTGTATACATACATAATCATATAGGACTCTAATTTAAAACTGAGATAAACAAATTATAAACTATAACATTGGGAAAACAAACACGCCACTTATAGTCACCTACTTTGTCTGCCCATGCCTTTTACTTTGTTTTTAAATAGTTAGACAAGTCCATGCAGTCTGGCTCCTAGGACGGAGGAGTGTTATAGGAGCAAAGCATTGCACCAGAATAACTTATTTTATCAGGTGTTGGGAGTTGTAGTCTCACAACAGCTGGAGAGCAACAGGTTGGAGACAATTGACCTATGGCTGGATTTATACATGGTGGTAGAAGTATAGCATGAAGACATTACTTTCAAAGAAAGCAATTGACAGTGCACACATTTAATATTGTGGCTGGAAAAAGAAAAGTGGCATAAAATGCATAAAGAAGTGGTGCATTTCTGGCGCAGTACGTTGCAGTGTGTCTGAAACACACTTATAGGCTTTAGACACTATTTGCGAGAGGTTGTGACGTAAAGGGAATGTGTCATCAAAAATGACTTATTGTTTAACTCACATTTTTATGTTAAACACATTTTTAAAGAATTTTTGGTTATATTTTTTTTTAATTTTTCATATCACTTTCAGTATTTTTTAATAATTCTTCAGTCCCGTTAAACAATAAGTCATTTTTTGATGACACATTCCCTTTAAACTGCTCTTCTAACCATGCTGTTTCACAGAGTTATAGCCAGCCTCAGGCACTCGTTTCTTTGTTAGGCTGTGGATGGTCTACAGCCGTGGTTAGCATATCATCTCTGCTATTCCTAGCTGAGCCATTTAGAGGTTCATTGGTAATCATAGTTCAGAAGGCTACATAGCTCTAAATGGTTAAAGTTTATCAGTACCATAGATAAACAAGCTCCTGTGCTGCAGGGAGTGAAATCATCATGGTTGGCCAGGTCAGCTGAAGCAATGAGGGCAGAGAGAGATAGTCAGTAATCGAGGGAAACTTGTGTAAACAAGCAAGAGCAAACATCAGCACTACCTCTGAAAGGAAGCAAAATCAGAACAGCAATGTATTTAGTAATAACCCCTACTTACCTTTTCCTACATGTTTAACCCCTTAATGACTCTGGACGTATGAGTACGTCCCAGGGCCGCTAAGGGGCTTTGCAGCGGGTCGCTCCGCGACCCCCCCGCACAGCCGCCGGGTGTTAGCGGCTAATCGCTGCTAACACCCGGCAGTAACAGCGCCGGCGGGTGGCTCCGCCTGCTGGCACTGTTTAACCCGTCAGACACCGCGGCAAAGATGGCCGCGGCGTCTGACTGAATGACGATCGGTGCCGCGCACCGATCGTTACGGTCATCGGCATCGGCGCAGCTGTGCTGCGCCGATTCCGACGACCGGACACGGCGGTGGGGAGCCCTGTGAAGGCTTCCGTCACTTACACTGGCCGGTTTGCCCCACTTCCGGCCGTAGACCGGAAGTGGGGGAAACCGCCATCTTTGTACACCCTAATGCATTGCCTATGCAATGCATTAGGCTGTATTAACAATCGCGCCCCCTAGTGGTCAAGCACCATAGGGGGACTAAATATTACAGTAAAAAAAAAAAAAAAAAAGTTTAAAGTACAAAAAAAAAAAGTATTAAAAGTTCAAATCACCCCCGATTCCCCATTTTACAAATAAAATATTTGGTATCGCCGCGTCCCAAAAAGTCCGATCTATAAAAATATAACATCATTTATCCTGTACGCTGAACACCGTAGAAGAAAAAATATTCCAAACGCCAAAATTGCGTTTTTTGGTCATTTTACGTCACTCAAAAAATGCAAAAAAAAATTATCAAAAAAGTCACATGCATTCCAAACTGCTAGCGATAAAAAGTACACTTCAGCCCGCAAAAAATGCCCCCTCACTGACGTCCGTAGGTGTTAGTACAAAAAAGGTATTGGAAAATGGCGCCGTGGCGCAAATTTCAAAAATAGAAAATGTTCGGAATTTTTTTACGGTACCAAAACATAACGGAAACCCTACATGTTTGGTATTGCCGGATGCGTAACAACCTGAAGAATATAGATAACACATTATATTTACCGAAGATTGAAAAAAGCAAAACACCCAGAAACATGGCGAAAATACGTTTCTTTTCACAATTTGTCCCACTTGGAATTTTTTTTGCGGTTTCCCAGTATATTCTATAGTATAGTGAATAACACCATTAGAAAGTACATCTTGTCCCGCAAAATAAAAGCCTTCATGTGTCTATGTAGGTGGAAAAATAAAGAAGTTATGGCTTTCAGAAGGCGAGGAGGGAAAAACGAACGTGTCACCCAAAAAAACGCCGGGTCCTTAAGGGGTTAAAGCTAATCAATGTGGTCAGAATGACAATTTAAGCATTACACAGTAGTCACTGAAATCAGTGGACTGTCTGTGTAATTCAGGACAGGACAAGTCCTCTAAAGTGAGAAACATTCTATCACTTCTCTCTACTTTGACCAAATGAGAATCTTGAGCAGGGGACCCATTTATATAAACTCAGGATTATCTGATAAAATATGTTGTGTAAACCAGACAACCCTGTTAATATCGCACAAAATCAAAACACCTCATGCCACTCATAGTCCAGTGCACAGCAAGGTGATCTGGATGAGATTGTGCAGGTGGAAAACAAATTGCCTTCTGCAAGGTTCTTACATAAGTACCCTGCAGTACAAGATCGGCAAGAAAACGCCCCAGTGGAACATGTGATTCCTGTATTTCTATCCTTTTATGCCAGATGTATGTCACTAGCTCCGAGTAAGACGGCTCATTATCTTACGATGTATTAGTAACAAGTGTGTCAATCATTAAACAAGATGTATGCACAGGTAAACACGTGCAAAATAGGTAAATGCTACAGCAAACGGCAACAAAATGGCATCCAAGAAGATCCAAAAATAGACAACTAGTAGCCCATGCAGAGTGTTCTATGGATGTGATAGCTTTAAACCACACCTATGTCATAAAACACTTTCCAAGCTACAGCTGACGCCATTGCTGGCCATAGCAGCAATAAATCCAAGCAGCATTAGTATGAGCCAAGAGAACGTCACCATAGGATATAGTACAAACACTACATATCCTACGGTACCTACCAGGTGGCCAATGCTGCTAAGTCAGTTGTCATGTTCCCATGATCAGCATAGGCTTTAGCCTCGACGTAGTGGACTTCAGTAGGAAATTCTTAAAGGGGTTTTGCCAAGACGTGAGTTCCTTACCTATTGTCTGCTCAGAAGAGAAGATAAACCTAGGATGCAGCCTCACGGGGGGAAGAGAGAGGGGGGGCTGAGCACAGAGCCAGTAAGCAGGGATCAATGTTTACACAAATAATCACATTACAACCAGTGGATTTTCTATACAAAAGAAAAAGGTCTTTCTCCACAGCCCCTTGCAAGCTGGTTTATGTTCCCTGTCATCAGATAAGAAGTGCAAACACGCAAGCGCGGCCAGATCAGCTCCTGATCGTGTCTAATGTAAACTGTCAGGAAACTAAGGGGAACTGAGCAATGATGTAGCTCACACTTTTTGTAATCAGATATATTTAGAAAAGTGATTAAATATCCATTTTGGAGGATCCCACGTCAACATTACATCGTGGCAAAACCCCTTTAAAGGGGATGTCTCACTACAAGGATTACTATTTATGTTAAAGAACTTGCAAAAACAAGTCACTTTGCAATATATGTCCATTAACAGTGTCCTACCTATTCCTAGATATCCACTCTTGTATGAGTCGCATCAGCCCCTCAGGTCACTATAGCTACAGACTTGTGTGATCTATCCCGATAGGCTGCCAGCACTGGTTGCTATAGTTACAGACCTGGCTTCTACTGCAGCGTTGTAGAAGCCAGTAAACACACCCCTGAATTCAAAGTGAAACCAAGAAAACAGGACTGAGGTGTGATGAATCAATGTAGTGGCAATATTCAGGTAATCAAAACTTTAAAGACGTAAAGCTCCACGGGAGGGATTTTTTTTGTTTTTGCCTGCAGTCCATTCTAAGGTAAGAAATCAAAAATTACTAATAATCCAGACAGATGTGTTTGCAGATTTTCCCACTGTTTTGGAACATTTGAGTACAAATCTGCCTCTTGTATGTGTTTTTGTTGGCAGACAAGAGCAGCAAACTGAATAATACCTGAGGCAAAAAGGTTGATTTATATAGAGATTGTGTTTCATGAGAAGAAAGAGGTAATAGTAGGCAGCGTGAAAAGACATGAACAAGCATGCACAGACGGCGACGGGAGGGGCTCTCGACATACATATTTTATAGATTTTTCTCTGTTCATATGGAAAATTCACATATAGTCCTTTAACAGTATCGTGAATTCATATCACACATTGCATGTGAAAACTAGAATCCCTACATTCTCACGCATGAAAAGTTAATAACCACAAAAGTCTTCTTTCCTCTAGAGTCATGATCTTGAGTTACCTGTACTTCCTTCATTTTGGAACACCATGCACATCCAGATGGCATGATCTTTGAGGGACAGACGGCGACTTCACGTCACCAGGAAACCATTACGTTCTTTGTACTTTGCCAAAGTCACAGTCCTGGTACTGTAATGCAGATGACATCAACCGATATGATTTTTCTCCTACTATATGCCTGGTCTCCTGTTATAAAACGTCTGACTCCTTTAATTAGAGTTGTGCACCCATATTGAAGCCAAGCACTATCTCTGAAACCATTTTATAGGACACGTATTTTGGAGTAATTTCGTATTAAAATGTTTTTATCAGAATTTTCCATTGACTCAGTGAAGCGTTATGCGCACCACACTTCTGGACACTTTAAAATTCGCCATGCTGGACAAGCATTCCCACTGAATATAGGATATGGGATACAGCTCTAACACACACAGGCCCTTGCACATTGTCGGATTATGGCTTTGTTTTGTATGGAGTTGTAATCAGGGCCATCTTTTCCATTGGGCACACTAGGCAGTTGCCCGGGGGCCCCATAACTATAGGGGCCCCAGGTGGTCTATGTATGTCCCAGAAATACAAGAAACATATCCTGGATCCCTTGGTTGCTTCGCTTATTTAACGGTTTGTGTGTCTTTAGGACATGCAAACAGTTAAAAACCATGGTGGAGAAGGGAGCCAAAGGTTCCCTGCCCAGCCAAATAGTCTTATAGGCTGCAGGCTGTCCAGACATAAGTGGCGTGATAACATGGGTGTGCTTGGGGGGGGCTCAAGGCATGGCCAAGTGTGATGTCATTTATTTGGATAGGACCCACTGAACTGTTATGCCTGGGTGCCCATAATGCTGTTAAGACGGCTCTGGTTGTAATAGCGCCTTCATAGAGGTATATAGGGTCTCTAAGGTACTTTCACATGTCTCTGATTTTATCTAAAAATATGTTGCTTTCTTTCCTTTCTCCAGTTGAAGGAAAATAGAATAAAAGCCTGGTTTCACTCTGTCACACTTTAAATTAGAACATTAAATGATCTATAGCTCAAAGTACAGCTCTAAGTTTTTCTTCAGGCTTTCAGACTCATGATAACTACTTATAAAAATAGAGATTTATTTCTTTTTTCATGAAAGTTGTAAAATTACCGGAAAACACAGAAAATATAGCTTACATCAGTTAACTTCATAATATGCCTCTTTGAGTGTGTGTGTCTATCACCTTCATCTGCCCGTCATTCTTTGTGTCTTGGCTCTGATCAACACGACTTCCACCTGGTTCCCACAAGTACATGCTTCTCCCTTACCCCTCTTACATGTTCCTTGTTTGTCATGTATTGTGAGGAATAGGCATGCCTAACAGCAATGTACGTAAATTAAAGAGGACATGTGACATCTATGCATATGTGTATTTTAGTATATCACAAGGCATTATGGGAAAGGAACTGAGAAGCTCAAGCGCCCTTTATTGGATGTAACAAATCCTCAAATTGCTTTTGACCCACTGGGTCTTTGGGATATTTAGCCAAGCCAGCATCACCCATCTGTATACGGCCATTTCGGGGTGTTTGCCCCTTGTCAGTACAGAGCAGAGCAATGCTGGCTTGGCTGAGTGGGAGGCAATGAGTGGCTCAGAAAGGGAAGATCTCTCCTTAGGGAGAGCACCGATATAGGTGTGTAGAGATTTGAAATTGCCTTTTACACTCCACGAAGCATCTGCATATCACAAGGCATTATGGGAAAGGAGCTGAGAAGCTCAAATGCCCTCTATTGGATACAACAAATCCTCAATTTTCTTTTGACCCACTGGGTCTTTCATATGTGTATTTTAGTAAACATTTGGGTTTCCTATGAAGTAACTATGTTGTGATGTACCTCTTTTAATCCTCCTAGAAACGTATTACTGAATCTGTAAGATGGGTGTTACCATTCCAGTTTTCAGAGGGGTCTATCCCTACACACACTGACACTGTCAGCACTGATTGGACAACGTCACACTGTCCAGGGGCACACCTTCAATTGGAATTAATTTCGAGTAGGAATAACAGAAAAATTACACAACACACAGCTTTGAGGAAAACTCCACAATTAAAAACACAAGTATTTACTAAAACATACATCTTAGGATGGCCACTGGTTCACTAAGTCAGGGTCTATAGGGCTAGTTAATTATTTTTATGGTCTGACTATCTTATTGTATCTATCTATCTAAATCTATCTATCTATCTACTATTATCTAATATCTATCTATCTATTTATATCTATCTATCTTATATGTATCATTATCTATCTATCTATAATCTATCTATCTTATATGTATTTATCTATCTATCTTAATATCTATCTATTATTAAATCATTATCTTCTATCTATCTAGTATATCTTCTATCTATTATCTATCTATCTTATATCTATCTATTTATCTATCTATCTATCTATCTATCTATCTATCTATCTATCTATCCCTATCTATCTATCTATCTATCTATCTATCTATCTATATATCTACATACTTGTTAATCTATTCATCCACCAATATCTATCTATCTTATATCTATCTATATATCTTATATCTATCGATATATCTTATATCTATTTATCTACTGTATCAATCTTTTATCTATCTACTTGTTAATCTATTCATCCACCCATATCTATCTATCTATCGATCTATCTATCGATCTATCCATCCATCTATCTATGTATCCATCTGTAAATTGATGGACAAAGATAAAAAAACACCAGCTTTGGTTCAGATGTTTTGATCACTAGTTACCTCTTGCTTTTTGTTAATGACAATGAATTAACAGAGGTTTATGTCACTCCATCTGACTCATGGTACATAATAAGCAGGATTGAAATTAAGAGCAGGTGCCGAGCGGTGATGGACAATAAGAACATGTCCAAACTCCACCGTCAATAATAGTAGCTCCCTACACTAATGTGTGTCACCTTGGTTCACTGGCTTCTTTTACCTCAACAATTTTTTCAGCAGAACAACAGGTTTTATAAATTGGCAAGATTCATGTGGGTGACTGGAATCCTGTTTTTTACATTACATGTGGAAATTAGTCTTCCTGTAATATATCTAGGCGCAACGTGACTTTTATTCTTAAATACACTTCAATGATTACAGCAGATCCTGTATATTAACCTGCAGATTCATATGGCAGCTGCTTTTTCCAAGAACAACCTAATCCTTCCTGTGTGCTTGGATATAATCAGGTTACTTCACTGCAAGCTGTATTGTCCATCATGCTATTGTCTGTCTGGAATATTTCAATGCAGTCGAATAAGAAATGTTCCCCAGTTATACACACCAATAAACATTTTCCATAATCCATTATATCAACAGTTATATATTATACAGTATGTGATATAAGGTAAATGTAATACAGTAGTTCCAAAACATTCAATATTAAAGGGGTTTTCTCACTATCCTGATTCACTGAAGCACAAGCAGCTTTAGGGCTTGTCCCCACAGCAAGGGTTGTTGGACGGTTTTATAGACGGTTTTCAGTTTTGAAAACCGTCTGTATACCGTCTGTCAAATTTTACAATGGACCTCTATGGAAAATCCGTGCAGTGGTCCCCATTGCACAGATTTTCCGCCAGACGGTTTTTTAGACCGCAGGTGGTCCGAAAAACATTGAACATGTTCATTCTTCCGCCCGGTTTTCGGGTGGAATATGAACAAGTCTATGCCAAAGGGGAGGGCTTTTCTCCACAAACTGCGGGGAAAAGCCGTCCCCCTGCGGCCGTGTGCACGGCCACAAAACAGAGCAAGTACCGGTCACTCACCGGTACTCTGCCATGGGGACAAGCCTTTGCACTCACTCTGCCTTTGTCAGGCTGTGGGTGGTTCTATAGCAGTGATTAACATATTTAGCTTTTCTATAACTAGCTGAAACATTACAAAGACATACGTGCAGGAGATTTAGGGCCCGTTTACAAGGCACTGGACAAATACCAGTCGGTTTAGCTGACCGGTATTTGTCCGGTTTGTGTGCCGTGCACACGGCTGCGGGGGGAGGGGGAGGGCGGCTTTTCTCCTCCCCCCTTCACATTCACTTGCACATATTCCGTTCAAAAACCGAACGGAAGAATGTGCATGTTAAATGTTTTTTGAGCGGCTCGCGGGCAGAAAAACCACCTGCCGTAAAACCCGTGCAGTGGGGACTGCTGCACAGGTTTTCCATAGGAGCCCGTTGTGCTCGTTTGCAGCCGGTTTTTCAGATGGTCTGCAAAACCGCAAACCGTCTGAAAAACCGTCCGCAAACCGGTGCAGTGGGGACATGCCCTTAATCTGTGTAAACAAAGCTACAAGTGTTCAGAGGAGTGAAAACAATTGCTTATCTGTAAACAAAAGCTAATCTTGGTAGAGATAATGAGTCTGTTAATAAAGTGAGCTCTGTCCATGGTGACATCACTTCCTGCTCTCTGTCTTATCAGGAAGAATGATATGGTCGTAACCAGAGATACTTGTGTGCTCTTAGAGCAGATAAAAACTCTCTTTTGCAATCCAACCTGTGTTTTCATCATCCCTGCTATCAGATAAGGCAGAGCATAGAGAGAAATGGAGAGCAGATCGGTAATCTAGAGAAACCTGTGTGCTCCTAGAGCTGATAACATCTTTTAAGTGATCAAAAAGACACATATTCTCCAAACTGGTGCCAATAAAATACACTTCAGACTGTAAAAAATGAGCCTTCATGTAGGTTTAATGGTGAAAAAAAAAGTTTGTTACTGATTGGCAGAATAACGTCACGTAGTAAGCTTCGCAAAAGCCATACCCCGAAAACTGCAATGTTGCGTTCATTTTCCAATATCACCCCACAAGCTATTTTTTGTTCCCCAGTACGTTATATGTTAAAATAAATCGTAACGATAAAAAGTATAAGTCAACCAGCAAAAAAAAAAAAAACTCTAGGTGCAAGCTCTGCAACCTCTATAGTTAAACCAGAGAATAATAGCTGCTAGAATCTAATACCTTTAGTTAATAGGAGACCAATTTATATTAACAGCATGAGGAAACAAACAGGTGTTATAATGTGATGAACAGGATTTTCAGGGTCACCAAATAGACATCTTATGACAATTAGCTAATGGTTTCTGTTGTCCCCTCTGAGTGACCTCGACAGAAGATGAAGTTTTTCCTCCTGGCTAACTGCTCAAAAGTAAATGTTTTACTTTTCAATAAAGGTGCAATGGTGGCCAATAACATGATTCTTTTCAGCCAATCAGCCAAGATGGAGGCAGTTTTTAAAGAGGATCCTGTTATTTTGGTTTTAGTACATACCTGCATCAGTGTTCCACATGAAATAACAATCCTAGAGCATCTTCTCCTATAACTCTGGGTTGTGCTGTTCCTCTGTTATTCCTTCTAGAAATGGATTACTGAATCAGTCAGATGGGTGTTACCATTCCAGTTTTCAGAGGGATGTGTTCCTGCACACACTGACTTTTTCAGGACTGATTGGACAGTGTCAGACTGTGCAGTGAGACACCCCAAATTGGAAACACCCAGCTGACTGATTTAGTAATACATTTTAGGAGGAACACCAAAAGACCACACACAACATAGAGATCTAAGGAAAGATTCTTCCGAATTATTGTTTCAAAGGAAAACAAGTATTTACTAAAACCAACATGTCAGAGATGGCCACTGGTTTTCCTTACAGGGATGTTCCCATCTCGCACGTTGATGGTATATTGCTAGGTTATGCCTTTAAAGTGTGATAGATGCTGGAACCAACCTAGGGACCCTTACCTATCTCGGGAACGCATCCCCAAAAGTCTCTAAAGAAAAGAGAGCAAGGGTACATCCACACGGCAAAGGTTTTCAGTCGGTTTTTCAGACGTTTTTTGGTTTTGAAAACCATCTGAAAACTGACTGTCATCCATCCCCAGAGACTTTACTAGTAGCCTACACTGCCCGTTTTTTCTAGTGGACGGATTTTCACACCACCGGCATTCCGAAAAACTCAGAACATGCACAATCTTCCGCCCAGTTTTTGGGCAGAAGGTGTGCTATTGTTATTGGGGATAGGTGAATCCACAAATCGCGGACAGAACCGTCCCCCAAAACCATTCGAAAGATGATAAAATACTGGCTGGATTCTTAACCACTGCTGTGTGCCCGTAGCCTTAGATACGCTTGCTCAATACTTTCCATTCTATCCAATGGGAGTTCCAAGTAAAGCCGAAAACACTACTCACTTGTACTCGTAACTTCCACAGAACAGAATGGAGAGTAATGCACCAGCAGACCCCATACCCCTATGTTCTAAACCAAGAGATTTGCAGGGATGTTTCCAAAATTAGGTGAGGTTCCTAAAGCTGGGACCCGCACCTATCACACTTTGATGGAATATCCTATCACTACACCATCAATGTGTGGGATGAGAACACCCCCTTAAAGGGGTTGTCTCACTACAAGGATCACTTTTTATGTTAAAGGTCTTGCAAAAACAAGTCACTTTGCAATTTATGTCGATTAACAATATCCTACCTATTCTGAGATATCCGCATCAGCTCCTCAGGTCGCTATGGCTACAGACCTGTTCAATCTCTCATGATAGGCTGCCAGCACTGGTTGCTATAGCTACAGACCTGAATTCTACTGCAGCCTACTGGAAGCCAGTAAACATGCCCCTGAATTCAAAATGAAACCAAGAAAACAGGACTGAGGTAAGATGAATCAGTTTAGTGAGACAACCCCTTTAATATACACCTTGCACTCTTTTATACCACTTCCCTGACTGGGAGATGAGGGGGGCTATTCAATGGTTTGCACTCACTACAATACTGATTGATGCATAGTCCATATTATGCACACCAAAAGTAAAAATTTTAAAAATGAGACTTAGTTAAAAAAAACAGAGAGTTCAAAGGATAAATATTTAAATGAACAAACAAAATCTTTTTGCAATATCTGAAAGTAAAAACAGTGATGAATGTAAATGTCTGTCATTACTGTGGGGCCAGATATCTGATTCTTGCTGCTGTACAATTCCTCTGTAAACAAAACTTAAATGGGAGGGTGTAATTATGGATTGGAAAAATGGCACTTGCTCTTGCACGAAAGCCTTCATGTTTAATGAGCTGGGTGTGCCTTTATACTAAAGGGAGGTTGCAGGGTGAATACAGTAGCATGTGCTAAAGATTATGCACTGTGCAAAACATATAATTCCAAAGATACTTTCTACAGCTCCACCAGTTTATCCCATTTGCATAAAAATACCCTGGTTAGGGTTGAAGCTATCTGAATACTGAAAAGTAAATATACAAGAGGCATACCACTTAAATAAATCACTTACAAGTCACCAAAATGAAAGCGAATGAAAGATTGCCTTGCATAAACCTTCACTATAGAGAGTTTTTTGCACTGATTTTGGTTTATCATGTAAAACACTGTTTGTATTCTGTCTTATTAAATTCAATTAGCAAGACCTTTGAATCAGAAAGGGAAGATCTCTCCTCTTAGGGAGAGCACCTACACAGGCGTGTGGAGATTCGAAATTGCCTTTTTGCGCTCCACGAAGCATCTGCATATCACAAGGCATTATGGGAAAGGAGCAGAGAAGCTCAAGCGCCCTCTGTTGGATGTAAAATTCCTCAATTTACTTTTGACCCACTGGGTCTTTGGAAAGCAAGAAGGGATATTTAGCCAAGCCAGCATCACCCATCTGTATACAGCCGTTTCGGAATTTTGCCCCTCATCAGTACAGAGCAGAACGATGCTGGCTTGGCTGAGTGGGAGGCAATGAGTGGCTCAGAAAGGGAAGATCTCTCCTTAGGGAGAGTGCCTATAAGACCTTTGAATGTGATTAACATTTTTTTTTTTCAGTTTAGAAGACCCCTAAATTTTACTGCTGGAACAGACTGCACTAAAATGTAGGTTGCACAAAAGTGTATTATGTAAAAGTGAATTATGCTACATCTACCCATGAACAAGTCAATTTCAAGACAGTTACCAAATGATGAGATGTTTCAGGTTTAAAATCCAATGGTATAATAGATGGGTTGAACAAATTCAATGGACCTCTACTGCATGCTGCTTACTCTGGTACTGTACAGGTGCAAATGGTAATGGGCTTTGCCATCTCAGGTTTGCACCCTCACCCATTACTGCGCTGTTACTTCCTCCTTCACCTCTCGGGTTGCGCGGGAAGTACAGGCTCTGCTGATTGACAGTTCAGGCCAGGGGTCGTGTGGTCACATCATCGCATCACAGGCCTGACCATGCACGCTCCCAATGCTGCTATGAAAACTACCCACAGCAGCATAAGGCTCCATGCATCGGCATCCTGCAATATGCTCTGCAGCTCAGACAGGATAGCAAAAGTCTAATGAGCTCTCTCCGTAATTGTCAATAACAAAGATAAGAATAGGGACTGAACCTCTCCACCCAACCATTTCTTCTGTTAAGACACAGCAGGAAGTGAAGTCACAAGACCAGCCAATGCTGGCAGAGCACAGCCGGGATCAGCAACCTAGGACACCATCTGTAAACAAGTAGTATAGATAACCTGCTGTATCTCTGAAATGAAGCAAAATCCGAAAAGAAAATGCATTTGGTAACAATTTTTTATCGTTGTCCACATGTTTCTAGCACATTAATGAGATGGAAGTACCCCTCTAAAGTGACATAATGGGCCACATGTATGAAAATTGTCATGGTCTAAGACTTTCTTTTTTGCCCACAGCAACCAATCAAAGTTCCCCTTTCATTTCATGTAGTGCTCTGAAAAGATGAAAGAGATGCTCTGATTGGTTTCTATGGGTAACAAAGAAAGTTTTAGACCAAGACAGTTTTCATACATGTCCCCCAATATGTTGCACCGCCCTTTTAAGGTGCTACGGGAGCTACTGCTAGGTTCCACCCCTTTTCTTTAGGACACAAAATGTAGTGCCCCTGCTCTGTATTGTCTCTTAATACTGTGTTATATTTTAATACTTAAAGTGACTCTACCATCAAAATGTTTCTTTTCACATATAGATAAGCAATATGCGACTATTATATGTTTTTATTAATTTGGTGGTTGTTTTCTTCTTTTTTAAAGTTCCCCTATACTGCTTTCTCCAACTTTCCTTCTTTGTGCTCCGATAGCACAGCGGCAAGAAGATTGCTTGATGGGCCTTCTTTCTGGTTGGTTCTATTCTGAGAAGCGTAAATATTATCAGCAGTTACCTGATAAGTGTGAAGTAACCTCCTCTCACCTCCTAAGTGCAGTAAGGATTACCCTAGTTTTGTCTCATGTCTTGCAAAGGGTCTAGTACAATCTTATCTATCCCTGTGGCGAGAAAAATAGAGCAATCGTTATGTCATTACCTGCTATTTGTAATTAGACTATGTATAGATAAGTAGTCGCTGAAGTAAAGTGAGGTTACTTTGCTCTGCCTATCAAAAGTTGATGATCACGTTGTCCCATACTGCATATCCTTCACACTGTAATTGTTGTATTGAAACTATCTAATGTAACCGCACTGATTCTATATCGATAAAAACTTGCATTTAAAAACAACTAAACCTTTGTGTGCTGTGGAATTATATTACTTTATCAAAAGTTTTCTCACATAGCTAGAGGAGGTAAATATGTTATATGTAATTTATAATTGTATAGGACTGTCGAAAATTTTTATAAAATTGCCAAAAATTCCCCATAACAAAAATACACCTTTCTGATTGCAGTGTGACTTTAAGAAATTGAACAGATACTGTACAGTAACTGAAGACTGCCTCTGGCTACCTGCCACAAGTCACACAGACTGGCATCATGGGCAAGTAACCTGTGTGCTACTCATTCATGTAAGTTTTGGCACATGAGTTGTGAGTAGCCCTGAAGTGTTCCATCATGCAATGTAAATGACCAAAGATTTAGTTGGTCAGCATAAGTCAGGGTTTGGTTTCAAGATGTCTTCTGCAATTTCAAGTCTCGCACAAATGGATTGTATGACCACCACTCTAAACATATTTATTTGACCTTACCATGCAATGAGCGTTGTTGAAATATCATTATATACCATTACTCCTAGTCAGTACAAAGAAGAAGAAAAATGAGTCACCTAAAATGTAATCTACCAATTTCCTAGTCCAGTATGAGATGTTTTAGTCATATGTTCCACCAACTAGAGCAACATAGAATTGGTGATGGTGGTTTTCTTGAATTTACATCCGCAATTTAACATATAAGCAATAATCATAGATAACATGTTGTGTCTGAAAGATTTTCGAGTCAAGTCACATTATTATGACCACTTCCTACTTTCAATGTCGGTCGCACGTAAAAGAAGTCACGTGTTGTGAACTAGCTTGGAGGGTACAGAATGTATGTGACTGGCTATATGCACACATATGCCTCGTCCCTGTCAAAGGTAAAGGGAGCACCTTATGAAACATGCAAAAAGTGTAGCTGTGACCTACCAGGACCTTACTGAGTCACTCACAACCCATCTAGCTGCTGTCTGTGCTGCACATAGCAGTTATTTTGTCTATTAGCTGGTGGTTATAATAATGTGACTTCATTTTGTATAAAACAGAAGCACCAATTACAAATAATTAACAACATTTGATGCCTCAGATTGCCAAAGCAGATAGACAGGATAGAACAAGCTGAAACATTTATTAAACATATTTAATATTAAAATATTAAAAGAGAAGGAAAATTGGAGAAAGATTAAAGGAGTTTTCTCACTACAATAATTAGCTTTCAACATGTAGGGACAAGTAAATGAAGACTTTTACAAAATACATGTGTCTTCCCTCACTGAAGAATGGTGACCTCTCCAGTCCTTATTTTGTGTGAGCAGGGGAAGCGAGAGGATGTCACAGCTCTGCAGACCTCCTGCAATGGTCAGTTCTCATGCCTGCTGAGCTGTCACCTCCCTTCACAACCTTCTTGTAACCAGAACACCTGCATTGGTGTAACCAGTTATACATACACCCTGAACTGGTAGCTGGAGATCCAAATTATCTTGCAATGATAAAGCCTGACCTGATAAGAATATATTGGAATTTTCCTTCCAAGATTTTTAAAATATTTTATCAAAAATAGAACAATTTGATGTTGTACTATAACATAGGCTTTAAGAATCCATATACAGTCACAAGTCTTCATTCCCTTCTAAAGCACATAAAACTAATCTCACACACTTTATGTGTGTCTGTTTGTTACATGTGAGGATTAGAATTCGTATGTGTGTGTTTTTATAGGTCCTTTTATTTGTGATAGAATAACTGCACATCTTGAAGTGCATCTTTAATTCATTTTAAATAAAAAGATAGGAGTAATATTAAAGAGTAGCGATGTACTTGCAAATGAGGCTAACAACTTTAAAGTGAATTTCTCTTCGTTTGCCAAATAGCAGAGCTCAACACTTGGCACTACCAGTAAATATTTATCAAAGAAAAAGACATAGCTGCAAGAACTTGCCAAATGCTATACCAGAAGTATTCGTGTTAACAAACATTAAGTTAGCACAGCTAATGTTTAACACTATGGTGTTTTTTTTTTTCAAATATATTAAAAATAATTTCGTATTAGTTTCTTAGACACAAAAAAAAAAATTATATATATTATATTTAAAAAAACTATATATATATATATTATATACATATACATATTTTATAAAATATATATATATATATATATATATATATATATACTGTAATATACATATATATATATATATATATATATATATATTATATTTATATATTTACAATGGTCCCTTGGTATAAGTCATTAATCTGTTCCAGGCCCTTGGACTTATACTAGTTAACCAAAAAAGAATACAATGGCAAAAATGTCATAGGGAAATATATATTGACAATCTTTATTGATTCAATAATAAATATTAAAAACTAATATGTCACAAATAGAACAAATTTAAGGCTAAAAACAATAAAAAATAATGCCCATATCAAACAAGGCATACAAATCACACCATTCCTGAATATAGAAAGTTATGTAAAGTGTATAACCTATAATATTTAACATTAGTATTAAAGTGTCTTATATTAGAGATCAAGTGATTAAAGGGGTTTTGCCACGAAGTAAAATTGACGTGGGAAGTTTGTAAATCAAATAATAAACATTTTCACCATTCATTATTATTAACAATTCTGGACCGTTTTTGTTTTAGCTGCCCCTTTAGTGATCCATTGTTTACAGCTCATCTCCAGGAGATACGACCCAGGCTGAGAGCTCCTCAGTCCTGGTCAGACATGCTCAGACATCACCTCTCCTCTCAGGCAGCTACTGAGTGTTCAAACTACAGGTGCTGTCACTCTACTCCTGCCCTCTGTACTCCTTAGTAATTAGTCAAACAGTGCAAATAAATTAAAAAAATAAACCTCAATCAGGTCTGTGCATTGATAAAGAGAAAAAAAATCCACAGGTTTGGTTCCTGCAGGGATTTGAACTGAGGACCTTTGTGCCTGAAGGCAAAAGTTTTACCTCTGAGCTACAATGTAACTACTTACAGCTCTACACATAAACAGACCTTTCTTTGACTAAACAGAGGAAGGGCCCGGTGATGTCATTCTGCTGGGTCACATGACATACAATTCAAACAAATCACACACACCCCCTCCTGAGCACACAGAGCTGAAGAGCTGGATGCAGGAGGTATGAAATGAGATTGTGGCAAAACCCCTTTAAATAGTATATAGACACATCAAGATGGGCATACAATAATGCCACACCTCTCACACACAATACATTACCAAGTGTATACAGGAATGGAGGAGATGCACTGCCAGGGAAATGGGATAGCCTCGATGCGCGTTTCGCCAAGCTTTCTCAAGAGGCTTATTCTAAACTGGACTTATAACCAACAAACTTTTCCCATAATAAGTAAAGGGAAAATAATCAGTTTTTATAATAATAACAGTATGATTATTGTGTATCATCCACAATACTACTCACGTTCTCCAAAGGCAGCCTGGATGAAGCTGTCATAGCAGGGTGTATGAGCTGTAGCTGTCTGCAAGGTGACTATGTTTTAGCAGAGCTAGATCAACGTAACTCTGCAAAAGGTTGAAGATAGTGGGTCTGCTGAGCTGTAGGTGAGAAAGGTATACCAGAGTCCCAAACCACCTCAAACACACTGTCACATACTCAGAACCATGAGGCTGCTGTGCAGTCTATTCCCCAAGTAAGCCGGAGCAGGAGATGAAAGGATCGGTTGTAAAGATGCAGATGAGACAGCAGCCATAGAGGTACGGCACTTATGCTGCCCATTTTATTCACCTCCTCGCTACTCCTCTGCCTCTCCCCTCTTTCAATCTCTTCACTGGCTACCCATTGTCCAACGAAGTCAGTTCAAGTTACTAACCATGGCCTACAAGACTCTCCATAACCTGTCTCCTCCATACATCTCTGCCTTATTCTCCAGATATCTCCCTTCACGCAATCTCCGCTCCTCACAGGACCTTCTCTGCTCTCCTCTTATCAGCTCCTCACATAACCGTCTCCAAAACTTCTCTCGTGCTTCCCCACACTCTTGAACTCACTGCCCCAACACATCAGACTCTCCCCCACTCTCACTAGCCTCAAAGGTAACCTGAAAACCCATCTCTTCAGGATTGCCTATAACCAAAAATAACCCTGCCGCCAGCACACCGCCCCATAAACATGTCTGCCCCTCACCTTCTGTCTCTTTCCCCCTTCATTGTAGATTGTAACTCTTCGTAGGCAGGGTCCTCTCTCTCTCTGTACCAGTTGTTATTCACTTACTGTTTTCACTGCACTTTGTTGATAGTCAGTGTGGCTCCAGATACCCTTGACAACTTACCAAAACCTTACTGAGTCACTCCCAGCCCGCCTATCTGCACATGGCGGTGACTCTGGCTATTATCTGGTGGTCATAACAATGCGACATGACTATGGTGTGTGTATATATATATGATTTTTACTACTTTTCTTTACTACCAATCTGAAAACATTGTTCATTCCCACTGCTTCTTGTCTAAATTCATGCTTCTTCTAAATTAATCAATAAGGCATGAAATGTGGGGAAATTAGAATGAACAATTATATCCAGGACATGGAAACTGCTGCTAGCATTGTTTTCTTATTAAGTTCTGACAAGTTGAATTTGCGTAATGATGACCATATGAATAATGTTTCTTCTGGAATGCTAGGTTTTCAATACTGAGCATAAGGAAACACTTTCATACATTTGCAAATATGCGACAGTTACAGGGAATTGACAGTTGTTTACATTCTAACCATATCTATTAAGCACTGTCTCCAAAATCGCATGTAGTATTAAAAATATTCTGTAATTTGTCTGAGATAAGGGCAAATTGCCAAATAGGCTAGAACTGTATGAAATTTTGTAGTGATATTTACTATTCTCCTGTCCTGGACCCCATTTTTATCCTGATTCCTGATCTAGATGTAACGTCACATGACCACGGTGTCCAAGTGGTTCCAGCCTGACTGATGTTTTCCCTACGGCGACATAATGTCCCTCAGCAAGTTTTAGGCAACATAGTCACATTGCAGTACGTCACTACAGAGGCAATGTCACTAAGGTCTAACCTATACACGTGTGATGGGGAAGTTGTGTAGTGGGAATAGCAAATAATATTGAAAGCAAGTTCTACAAGTATAGGGTAAATATATATATATATAAATATATATATATATATATACATATATATATATTATTATATACATATATATATATATATAATATATATATATAATATATAATATATATGTAATTGTGTGTGTAGAAAAAAGGAATTGTCAAGCTTCCATAAAATTTCAAAAATGTATTTACATCCATCGATCCATTGATAAAAGCAGGACATGGAGCAGTACACAAAGGACAGGACACCAGAAATATTTAATTAATCATGCCTATGTACGGCCACTGGCTACCATAGCTTTGTTTGCACATGGTACCTGCAACATGGTATCCCAGGCTTGGATAGTTCAATAGGACTGGAAGATCCAGGTTTTGCAGGCTTTTTCTTTGCTTCATTGTAAAATATAAAACATTATATAACTTTTTATCTCTTTACTTATGTTGTATTGGAAATCAACAACTTTAGCAAATAAACAATTATTCGAAGGCTCCAAACTGTTTGACAATGTATTTCTTCAGTGTCTTGTTTAACAAATCCAATAAATAAATCCCATTAAAAGTAAAAAGTAAATTGCCCCTACTGCAAAATAAAGCCTTAAATATAATAAACAGACAGGTGACAGCCTATAGCATTCACTATACAGGTCCATTCCCAGGAAAATGCAATGTTTCCTCAGATGGCTTCTCTTGAATAAAAATGACTATGCAGTACAAAGGCTTGCTTAGGTCACAGGTAATGGGTCACTAAATACTGTACTATTTAATCAATAGCAAGCTGGGATCAAATGAATGAATGTTATTAAGAAGTGCTGAGTTGTGCTTGGAAAGACAGAAAGACTATCACCTGGATATCACTCACTGGAGCAATTGTTTGCAGAACATCTCATACGCATTGGACATTTTCTTCATTGCATACTTGGACATTTCATGGAGAGTCAATTCTAAATGTCTCATAATAACACTTTCTAAAAAAGCAAATAAAAATGTAAAAATAATACAGCTGTAGTTTATTTACGTTGGGCTGCCATGTAGCTTGACTAGGGTCAATGCCAGCTTCACTAGCTACAGAATTTAGATTTTAAAATTAGTGCTTAAAATTGCAAGCAATGGCTGCCATCACCTAGCACAGCTGTATGCTTATTGGGGTTGTCATTCAGAAAAAAATAAATAATATAAAATAATAATATAAGATAATATGATATATATATATATATATATATATTATATATGTATATAAATATATAATTTATTATTTTAATGGGGTCCCAAGAGCATATATATATATATGCTCTTGGGACCCCATGCATAAATTATGCTCTTGGGACCCCATTACAAAAAATGAAAAAAACAAAAACAAAACTATACCCACTTTCCTCAGTGCTGAGCCTTTCCGGTCTTCTGTTTTCATTCTTCTACTTCTGAACAGGGATGGAAGTCAGCGCCTGCAGCGGTAATTCTTCTAATTTTGAGAAGTAGAAGAATAAAAACAGAAGACTGGAGAGATGCAGAACTGGAACTGGGGATCTGAGGAAGGAGAGTATAGTTTTTTTTTTTCATTTTGTGTATCTACTCTACAGTATATTCCAGGGTTTTGCCCAGCTATCTGGCTGTCTACTTACCATTCAGGGGCCATAATCAGGGATGCATAGAAATAACATTTTCAGAAATATAGTTGCTCCTAGCACTAGGAAAGTCCATAGCATACCATCCCCACGCTTGAGCTGCACTGTACATACACTACCTTGCAGATATTTTACATTGCAGTGCCTATATAGCAGTGTAAATCAAATAATAGTGCCACTACAGAAATAACATCCACACAGAATCAGCCATATGTACCAACTAATAAGGATGAAATGCCCCATGGTAGTGACTGCAGAGTAGGCACCTCTATATGAGTGTCGACCAAAGTACTCCTATAATTCAATACGTATTTCTTTTCCATGCTCTTGCATAGCAATCTACAACCAGTTACAGACATGCAATTTGTGGAACTTGAACAGCTCTATGGGCCAAACTCCCCTTTTTACGCATTTTCCTAATGCCTGTTAGATTCTATGGAAATGTCCAATGAATTTCATGGCTAACAATTACTGACAGATTATTTGAGAGACGTAAAAGGATGCTCTATGATAATGGATAGAGTGACATAGGGCCCATATACTGTAGCTGCAAGGTGACCCTTTACTGTCTGTGTCTGCCCCTGTCCACTGCATTAAAGGCAACTTATATTTAAAGGGGGCTCTCTCACAGACTTGGTGTATAACATCGCTATGATTAAATAACCAATATTTCAGCTATGAATGAGTTTATGAACATGCCAGTAGCTGCCTTGAAACATGGGGGAAAGGCATTTGCAGAACTTTCTTGTAACACTCTACAATGTTGCAATGTCCATGTTATACGGAAAAGAATAAGAATATATTTTCCCCATTTTTTCCGGTACACACTACTTATCAATTGTAACATTTACCAGTCCTTTGAGTGTTTCTGAGAAGACAATGAAATAACGGAGCAGCTGATTCAGAGACACACGTCAGCGCCCTGCTTCAACCTGTTTGTAAACAGCGTCCTGAATAAATCCCCTCTGTGTTTAAACCATGTGCGCTGTTTGCAACCTCTTCAAGATAAATTATAATCACTGGCCTCCGAGCTTTTCCATTTTTGGTGCGGAGCTGAGAAAACATCTTTTTGGAGCAGAAAATCAACACCAACTAAACAAGAAAAGGAACTGCTATGATGTTCAGTGAATCACCTCCTTAATCCCGACTTCTTGTAAAGAGCTTTGTCAAATGAAGACATTAGCGTAATCTTTATCAGTTTATTAGGCTTGATACAAATTCGGACGCACTGTTAAGTTGACTATTTTTTTTAAGATAAACGAAGCACCTCATTGAACTCTGCTTTATATCTTCATTCCGTCTACAAGAGCTGAGAGCCCCAATGGAAAAGTAAAAAGAGATAGTGTCCAATTACATCAAAAAAAACTCAAGACATAAATCTAATTTTCCTAGGGGGTTAAATTGTAGAAAAAAATTCACAGTGGAAAAAAAAAAACCCCAATTAAAAAATTTTTACTTGTATGCCTTAAAAAAATGCCCCCAAAATGGGGGGCCCACAGCAACAACACCAAAATATTTTTCTCCAAAGGAGGAAAAAAATCGGTTTCCTCAAAATCAAAAATCCAATATAGTGGTACTGCCCCAAAGGGGGTGAAAATTGCCCCCCCCAGCGGAGTATTGCCCCAACAGGACCGGCCCCACCTTTTGAGAGGCGCACCCTATGTCAGACCCCTTAAACAGGGGGTCTTTGAACAAAATCCATAGTTTTTAATCAATGAGCAACGAACGTTGTTTTTTTTTTTTTTTTTTTTTTTTTTAATGTGACTAAAAGAATGATTTTAATTTGGATAGAATTGTTTCTCCTAGAGTGTCTATAGCACATATGGGATTTCCTGCGGATCCTTTTAGGAACGTTTAAGGGGGTCTGACCTAGGTCGCTCTCAAAGGGGGGGGCTGCCCTGTTGGGCGACTACCCCGCTGGGGGGGGCAATTTAACCCCTTGGGGTCGTCCATTATTGGATATTTAGATTTGAGGAAACATTTCTTCCTCTCTGGGAACAAATTTTGGGGTTGTTGCTGTGGGTCTCCTTTTTGGAGGGCATTTTTTAAGGAGTTGTTCATTACAGCTTTCGCCTGTCAGTGGTCCCTGGTAAGTTGAATGAGGGGCGTGCTTTTTGGTTTGTCTTTCGCTCCCTCTCCCCCCCCCCAAACAGCACCAGGCAGTACGTTAACTTCTATACAGGGGGGGGGGAGGGGGTTTGCTCTCAGAGTTTCACCCTGTGTGTGTCTGCCTAGGTCTGTTGCAGGAGAGGGCTTGATCTATGAGTGTGAATGGTGTGCTAATAGAGCGAGAGGATGCAAGTGTTCCTATACCCCTGCTTAGCTTACAAGTCTCCACAATCTTCAGCAACAACAAGGGCAGTGTTACTATACTCAGGATGTGTCCCCTAATACAGGAAACATAAAGTATATCACATGCCTGATCTGTATAGTATTAGTATAGTCACAGTTCCAAAGACATATCATGATTATAGTAACAGACAGGGTCACTGCTGTCACATCTATCTGTGTAGAGAGCAGGAGGAAGTAGGCACACACAGGGTTAATCCAGGACACAGACGCCAGAGTCCTCCTCCCCCTCCTTCCACTACAGAAGCATTCTGTGCTGGAGGGGCTCTCTGCTCCAACCTGTCTTCATGTCTTCAAAGGTGATGAGTCATTCAGACCTGACAGCCAGTAAGATAAGGATCAAACAGGTCGGCTGCTATAGAGATTTGGAAGCTGATGTAGTAATACTAACAGGGCTAGCTCAAAATCAGTAGGACATTTGTAATGAACATATATTGCAAAGCTGCTTGTTTTTTAAAGATCTTTAAATTAAAACCCAATCATTGTAGCGAGACAACCCCTTTAAGGCATATCAAGTAAAAGTTATTTTTTAATTGGGTTTTTTTCTTCACTGTGAATTTTTCCAATTACATCATAGTAAAAGATAAGCTGACAAACTACTAAAAAAGAAAGGTATAGGTTAACTTTGTGGCTGATTACAGACTGGCATACAATGAAACTGGCAGTCTAAAGTTGGCAAGAAAAGGGAAGTAAGTAAAGTTTGGAAAAAGTTCAACAGTCAAATGTGTGGCTTGCATATATTAGCATTACACAATGCTATTATTAATACTGTTTATTTCATCCATTTACTCATTCTGTAAGATTTTTATATCAATTTATATGTATAATACAATACAAGCAACTACTTCGTCAAGGACGTAGGTTGATACTTGCTTATGTAGTCCATTGTGTAGGGCCCCAGGAATCAGTGACTGCCATAAAGGGCCCACAAAAAAAAATACATCTGCTATACCTTGATATGAGTTTTCAAAACAGATAGGGTCACCCATTTACGGAATCCATTTTTTATGGCAAGTGGAGATAGGCAACTAGGATACTTTTGCCCCTAATAGGTCTGTGAATTCCATGGTAAACCCAATTAATATGGTGGTGCTGCAGGGAAATTAAACTACTGCTGGATTCCTCTATTGCAGACCTGCACAACTTGGGCCGTAGGAATGAGCCAAAATAATATAGGATGAACGTCTTCAGGCCGCAGATAGGTTCAGCCACAGACAGTGGAGATGGTTACACAGGCACAGTTGTCTTGATTCTCATCTGTGGGAGTTCCAAATACAGCTTGGCTTTACGTAGAACTCCCATAAAATTTAATGGAGAGTGCAGTGCAACTGCAGCCACCTCTATTCACTGTGGCCGTATCGTTCCTTATGTAGACTTATAGGGCCACATGTATGAAAACTGTTTAGGTCTAAAACTCACTTTGTTGCCCATAGCAACCAATCAGAGTCCCCATTTCATTTCATTTCATATAGTGCTCTGGAAAAACGAGAGGGGCGCTCTGATTGGTTGCTATGGGCAACAAAGTGAGTTTTAGACCTAAACAGTTTTCATACATGTGGCCCATAGGGTAATATGTAAGAAACTTGGCACTGACACGCCAGTTCTAAATGGATATAGAGAAATGTAGAATGTGACAGTATGTATGAACCTGTATGTGGGTTCATAAATCTGGTGTGTGCTTTGCCATTTTTGGTGCATCCAAAAGTGTCGTGTCTGGTGCAGAATGTGCCAAGTGTTAGGGTGTACGATTGTTCATACATCTATAGAACAGAGCTACAACAGGTTTTTTAGCTCAAAGCGCAGCAAAAAACTCCGTTCAAATATGTCACCCATAGAGTTAAATTTTTCACAAGGCCACCATGAATGCTTTGGCAAGCCGCAATCACCCATTCAAGCATATGTTGTGCAGGCCTACTCTATAGATTTTGACTGATTACAGAGTTCCAAGCAAAGGGGTACCATTACAGCAAAAAAGGGATTGTCCAAAAAGGCCATGAGCCTGACATACTAAATAATACAATTTTAGAAATATTCTTATTGTAGCTGCGTATGATATTCTGTGAACAACCAATACATGAGAATACAGAGTTAAAAGGTTAACCCTATGAATTTACTGTTTGCATTCCACAAATGACATTAATTTGTGAAGAAGACATTCTGTTTTACAAGCTCAGCAAACATCACCTGTAGGTACTGAGCAAACATACATGAAAAGACTCATGTTTACCAAGTCAACATCAGAGCGGCAATGGGTATGTTACTTTATAATTAAACTAATTAAAACACTGGCCCCTCTTAAAAGGGAGACTAAAGTTGCAATAAACCAATATAAATTATTTTAGAAATCATCTGTGTAGTTTAGAGGTAAGGTGGTTACATCACATTTTATCTGGCTTGCATGGCTTTAAATTCTATATACTCTGTTATGTTAATAAAGTACTGGAGCCTAGGTAACATATATGGTATGCGTGAATGTTATTATGGGGCAGTGTACAATGTGAAAAATGCTAGTGGACACTTTTCCTAAGCTTTTATAATTTTTGGACCAAAAGAGGTGCAGCATTTTTCAAAAATGTAACCCTAATTAATATAAAATATAATATAGAATATGAAAAGCACATTTGAGCAGTAGTCTGATTGCATTTATAATATTTGGGTCATAAATGGGTATTCCCATGTAATTGATTGGTTGTAAACATGTAGGCAAATGTGAAAAAAGATTATTGCCAAATACATTACTGTTCCAATTTTGCTTCATCTCAGAGTTAGTGCAATTCCTATCTCCTGCTCCTGCTGCTTACACAAGCTTCTCTATTTTCCGACCAACTGTCTCTGCTCTAGCAGTAGCCAGGCTGGTGACCTCACTTCATGCTGTGTCTTATCAGCACGACAAAGTACCCCAGTCTCTGAGTTTATCTTTCTACTGAGAAAAACTTTAACCTTTAGAGTTGCTGATCTGGGAGCAGTCCTGTACCATCCTGTCAGGTCTGCAGAGCACATTTATGTGTAATTACATAAAAAAATAACAGAGTGTCTTGGCACCATGTAAGTTATCTCTATAGAATCTTCCACTCATGACAAATACAGCTCTGCTAGCTCACATTTATAGCCAGATATAGCCAGGCTATAGTCAGACTACTAGGACAATGTCACTGTTTTTTTACAAAACATTGATTATGTCCTTGAACCAGATTCAACGAAGAATTTAGAGCTGAAATGTTAGTCACTGCTGTAGAACCACCCATAGTCTGCAGAAGTGTAGGCGCAGAGAGACGGAAAAGAGTGAAAGCAGCTAGATGGGAAAATCAATTTAAAGACTGATTAGAGCAATATAGGCATCAAGGAGTTTTTCTTTTTGTTGATAGGTTAGCTCATTATAGAGTCCTACAGCTGTATTCAGGATATCTGAAAAAGACCTAAATGTTGACCACTCATCGACATCCTCATCATTGTGCTGATCAGCCAGGATGCCGAAATAGACCATTAAAGGAGTTGTCTCCCCACAGGGTTTCAAAGAATGCATGAAAGAAATTCTCTGTCACTTCCTGGTTCATACTAATTTGCATAAGCTCCCCTGCTTGTACAGCTACAGTTGTGCTTTCAGATGCTAATTAGATTAGATTAGCTTCTCAAACTACTGGAAGGACTTCTTATCTGATCCCCAAAACAAAAGCCCTAATTACAGAGCTGTTTACTTGAGATAAATCAAGCTTTTTACTGTCTGGCAGCACAGGACACTGACTGACACTGCTGACCTGTGTGATGACTCACTCTCTGTTATCTCATTGAACAAACAGCCCTGGGAGATTTGTTTACAGGTCAGTTACTGAGGGAACTGAAATAGCCAAGGAGGTAATAAATTCACTTGTATCTCTTTAGGGAAAACAGAGGAACAATGCAATATATTTGGAAAATGTCTTTATTTTGTGTTCCCTACAATTTGAAAGCTATTCTTTGTAGCGAGACAACCCCTTTAATGTTACAGACCTGGAAAACCAGTTTTTGACTGTTCAGTTTATTTGCATGTTCTTACTTTCTGTTGACATAATATAGTTTTGCAGATGATATCAAAGAAATACCTCAATAAGATCAATGTACAATATTTACAGCAGATAATTAAGCTGGAGTGAGTGAGTTACTGACTATGCAGGGCTCCAGATGTGCGTGTAAGTGAAATGACAGACACAGTGTAGGAAATGTAATACAGTCACAGTAAACCCTTCTAACAACACCAGATGACAATTTAGTGTAGTCTTTGCAATGTGACTCCAGGTGTATTTGTTTAGCAGACCGCCATCCATAGCTCCCTGTAGACTGATAGTTGTGGCTCTGTTGAGAGTGTGTAAAATGTAGTACAGAGGAATCAGAGAGAACTGTATTTTCACAACTGAGATACAAATAGAATAGATAGAACAGATAGAAGAGAAGGAAAGTATGAAATAGGAAAAAAAAGATAAGAAAGGAAATGTGATCTCTGTATGTCTCTACTGCCTCTGAACAGTAGAGGAGCCAAGGAAATAGTAACATAGTGTAGTACAGAACACATTAGGTGACTTTCAGGAGTTTGTACAAAAGAAGTAATAATATTTCTGGCCATTCTATAACTTTTATTCTCTACCTCTCAGCAGTCACTCTAAGGATTAGTTTTCCCTGAGCTAATAGATGGAGATTAGTTGCTATAATGTCTCCTATAGGCAACACGCACATAATAATGTAGATCCTGATCCACTGACTCTCTGTAGCACACCTTTGAATGGTCATTACTCAATAGTACTGAGTAGAACTTCTGTGAATTTAGCACCAATCGATTATAAAACACTAATTATAAGCCGCAGCTGTGTGTCTTTCTGCCTCTTTCCCTTTCCAGCAGCTCATTCCTCCTCCCCTTTCTCTTATGCATAGACTTCTAAGGGCAGCATGTAACCTGATCCTTTAGTGAGCGAATTGTCTTCTTTATTAAAGGGGTTTTGCCACGATATAATGTTGAAGTGGGATCCTCCAAAATGGGTATTTAATCACTTTTCTAAATATATGTGATTACAAAAATTACAGCCTGAGAAAGCTACAGACTGCCTTACCTGCCCTTAGTTACTTAAAAGCTTCTATTAGATACGACCTGACAAGAGCTGCTGGCCCGGCTTGGGCAGAGCACACTTCTTATCTGATGAAAGGGAGCTGAAGAAGCTTTCAAGGCACCGGGTAGAAATATGTTGTGTTTTGTATACAGAATCCACTAGTTGTAGTGTGATTAACTGAGTAGATCCCTGCTTTATCTGATGACAGAGAACATGAAGAAGCTTTCAAGCTGCTGTGGAGAAAAGGTGTTGTCTTTTGTATACAGAATCCACAAGTTGTAGTTTGATTATTTGAGTGAACATTTCACACGATCCCTTATGCACGGCTCTGTGCTCTGGCTGTGTCTCTCTCTCTCTTAGCTCAGCGTGGCTTGTTTAGATTTGCTTCTTAGCCAATAAGGCACATCCTGGCAAAACCCCTTTAAAGAAGTTTTTTTCTATAAATGAATGTCAGTCGAGAGCGGGGGAGGGAAAGTGGTTCATAAGGGATAAAAGGGGTTTCCTTTTCATAATAACTATTATCATTTTGTAATAACATATGCAACTAGAAATAAGAAAATATAATTTCTTTAAAAGTACAATGTACAATACATGTATTTAATGACAGTATATGGTAGTGTGACCTGCCTCAAGCTCACCATCTGTACTCATGACTGGAATGTAATTATGAAATTAGTTCAGAATCTCCTCAAAAATACAAATAAATAAAAGTAAATCTATATAATATAATATAATAATAATATTATATATTTTTATATATATATTTTATATATATATATATATATATATGCAAGTTCATTTACTTAAAAGGGGAGATTCTGTTATCATGTGATGGTTGTTTTCTTGCATAAGAATTACGCCTTCATTGAAGTAGCAATCAAGAGATTAAACTGACACACCTTTTACTTTAAAATTGCACACCCAAAAAGCATATTAATAAAAACTTGCTTCTTTTGTAGAACGAAAAAAAAAATTTTTTGCAAAACTGTTTTAAAAAGCAAATACAATATTTGGGTATGACTATGGGAAAAACACACTTTAGGCCAGATTGAAAAGGGGCAATAAAATAAACCGGCCATTTATTAGTACCCGCCAAACTGTTTTTAACACTTAATTTCAAATCACCCAAAACACATGGCGGCAACTCATGCATTTGGGGCAAGGACAGGGTCAAGACAATCTCCTGCAGTTAAAACCCGAGCTCATTGGGAAGAAAGGTGATTTTGAGTCCCTTTAACGGGGCATCTTGTTGTCCCCGAAGGGCTGGTCGGGTATTTCAAAAAACTGCTGATTCCTGGATTTTCACCAAAACCCATCTCTAGGGTTTACAGAGAATGGTCCGAAAAAAAAAAAACACCCAGTGAGGGGGCATCCTGTGGGGGGAAAAAAGCCTTGTGTGCCAGAGGTCAAAGGAGAATGGGCAGACTGGTTCGAGTGTAAAAAGGCAACATGATCAAATAGCACCCTTACAACCAAGGAGTAGAAGAGCATCTCAACCACAACGGCGAACTTTGAGTCGATGGGCTACAGCAGCAGAAACCACACCCCGGGGCAACTCCTTTCAGCAAGAACAGGAAACTGGGCTCCAAATTTGCCAAGCTCATCGAAATTTTACATAGAAGATTGAAAAAGTTCCTGGTCGATAGTCTCGATTTTTTGCTGCGACATTGGATGGTAGGGTCGAAATTTTGGGGTCAACAACATAAACATGGATCCCTCCTGCCCTGTATCAATGTTTTTAGGGGTGGTGGTGGTTCGGTGTGGGGGAAAATTTTTTTTGGCACTCTTTGGGGCCCCCTTGGGACCAATTGAGCTCGTTTTAACACCCTTTGGGAAACTATGCCCCGGAAATTTTAGGTTTTTGAAGGCAAAAGGGGGTCCAAAACCCCCTTCACAGCTGGGGTTTTCCTAAAAAAGTGGGTGGGGAGTGTATTGCCATAAAAGGGGAGGAAAAAAGAAAAATGATAAGCTTTGTTTTATTTTTTCCTCTTTTTTAAGGTTTTGTACTTTGGAAAAAAAACCCAAAAACCTTCCATGGTAAATCAAAGCAAAAAACAAAATCTGGGCGGGTTTTCCGACCGGTTTTTTTTTTGTCTTTTTTTTTTGGGACATAAAGGGGGTGGGTTTTTGTCCGTGGTTTGCGCTCCCCCCTTCGCTCCCCCTGTTTATGTTCTGCCCCCCAAAACCGGGGGAGAAGAATGAAAGTTCTAAATTTTTAGGAAGGGGCGGGGGGTGTCAAAAACTGCTGGCGGAACATTTGGCAGTGTGACTGCCATGGATTTTCTATTTAAATAAAAGGGTAAAAGGTTGCCGTCTTTTCAGATGGTTTTTCAAAAAAAGAAAAAAGTCTGTAAAACCAAGAAAAACCTGCCGTGGGGACAAGCCCTTAAGGGGCTACAACTGCATATCAGGGGTCGCGCATGGACTGTTTTATGGGGCACATAGACTCTAAGAACAATGCCACCATGGGGCTATATATGCAAGGTACCAACAAGTAACATTAGAATTTTCACCAATTTCTATGTTCTATATATTATTATTATTTATTTGAAACCCCACTAATTCCTGAGGCACTGTACAATTAATAGTGGTTTATACATAAAGTACAATAATAACACAAAATAACTAACAACTGGTACAGAGGAGAGAGGACGTTGCCCTCGAGGGCAATAAATCTACAAGTTCTTATTGAATTTAAGGATTAAGACCCCTTCATTAGAAATATATAAATTGGAATCAAACTCGGAGTGTTGGATTTTTAGTGTAATTAGACTAAGAATACAAAAAGGGGTTTAAAAGCTTGGGACCTTGAAACATCATGTCTGCACAAACCCACTGTATTTCAAAACCATGGGAGCCCTAGAAATATCTCGAAATAAATGTGAGCCACGGCTTTCCCTGGCAAGTAAATGGTTAATCAAGACAATGAAATGATACTATGCTTAATTAAGAGCATGAAGGCATCTTTGCTCTTCATCCGAAGGCCAAACCTGCATCGAATCCTGAGGTGAGGAGTAACTATGGTAACAGGCTTTTGTTCTTAAGGAAAACAATGGGAAAAGACAAAAGTCTGGCATGCTGAAAATTATTAACTGTGATCGCTAAATACAGGGGCTGCCGAAACTTGTGTTTTACAAGTTATATTCTTGTGCTTCTGTGAGAGCAAAGAAAAAAAGGATGTGCCTTCTTGGGGGAGATGAGAGAAATGTAATAAACCTGATTTACATGAGCAAATTTCATGCCTATAAGATTTCTGTATTTGACGGATCCTTTCTTGGTACTACATTCTCCCCACAAAAGTTAAAGGGGTTGTCTCACTACATCAATTCATCATACCTCAGTCCTGTTTTCTCAGTTTCATTTTTTAATTTACCTACTTTATTGACTTCAACTGGCTACTACTGGCCTGCAGTGACGAGCTGCTGAGGACACCAGGTCTGTA
>JAODAL010020206.1:0-22500 GCA_025379985.1 Phyllomedusa bahiana | reverse complement strand
GTTGGTGTCAATGTAATATAAGGATGGAAGTAATCCTTGACAGAGAGTGTTCCTCTCCCCAATATTTCCAGTCTTTATACCTGCAGTATTTGTTGGAACAGGCCATTTTTGTTACGATCAGATTTATTACAAAATTAAAGACATAGGGTTTTACAGAAGAGACCCTATGCTGACTCAAACTCAAACTGGGGTACCTGGGACCCACCAATGAAGTTGATCCTTGAGGACCACCAGTGGAGCTGATTCTTGGGGCGCATCCGGGGAGATGATTCTTGGGGCTCACGAGTGGAGATGATTCTTGGTGCCCACCAGTGGAGTTGATTCTTGGGGCCCATCGGTGGAGTTGATTCTTGGGGCCCACCAGTGAAGTTGATTCTTGGGGCTCATCGGTGGAGTTGATTCTTGGGGCTCACCAGTGGACTTTATGCGTGGGTTCCAGCTGGGGAGCTGATTCTTGGGGCTCACCAGTGGAGTTGATTCTTGGGGCCTATTCTAATTACTATATATGACTGCACATACCTCATGCTTTCTATCTGTCATTCTCTGCTGCCTTTGTCCCTAAAAAGCAACTCCAACCCTGCCATACCCAGGGGGCAACCATGCGCTGGGGCCCACCCAGATTCCTCCTCTAGTTATCCCATACTAACAGGGTGTACACGAAAGAGATGCCCAAAAAGAGGGGAGCTTCCCTTTCAATACACAATTACGTACCTCCCAACTTTTTAAAATGTCAAACAGTGACTTGTGGTTCATTAAGAGAAATTCATTATTTTCATGTATACCTATATGCTTGAATAGGTGTTTATTTACAAAAGAGCACAAATCATCTAAAAAATTTCTATGGTCAAAATTACAACAAATTATTAAATACAATGTACACCGTAGCCTAATATGCAGCTATGAGTGAGTAAGAGGCTTTTTTTGGGGGGGAATATAGTAAGTTTATTACTGCAAATTTATTTATCAAATCAAAAAAGAGGGACATTTAAGGAGTAAGGTGGGACAGGGGGATTTGGGTCAAATGTAGGGACAGTCCCTCCAAATCAGGGACACTTGGGAGTTATGCAATAAGATAAATTTATTTACTTTTGAAAGTAAGAAGAAAAGCTGAAAATGAGAATTTGACAGATTTAGGCTAAATTCACACATTATTTTCTCAGGCACATTTTGATGTGTAGTGCTAGATTTACAGAGTGTTTTTCCATATAGCATGTAATGCATGGCAGAAATCTAAGGGATAACTTTAGACTTCGACATGGAGATAATTTGCCCTGTACTCCTGTAACACATCGCACAAAGGCTAAAAAAAAAAAAAAAAAAAATTTTTTACATGCATCTTTCGAGTTGTAAAATGGTGCATAAAAGTCTTGTTTTAAACATCAAAATGCTTGTAAGGGAAGTCACATGTTAAAATACATATGTGATAAAAGATAAATGTATCTAAACTGTGCTTGAATGGGAATATGCACCATTCAGGCACATGGGGCCACATGTATGAAATGGTTTTGGTCTAAAACTCACTTTTTTTCCCCATTGAAACCTATGGGCAAAAAAGTGAGTTTTAGACCAAAACCGTTTCATACATGTGTCCCATAGAGTGTTTTTTTACACATTGAGTGATGTAAGAAAAACAGGACCGTAGGGTAATTATTGTGTATTCAGTATGGAAAATGCATTGTGAGCTAGGATATTGCTAGGATAGCCTTGTTGGATGGGGCTAATCTGTTTCCTTAAATCACAGCAAAACCTGCATCAAGAAAGAAGATGTCCCTCAGATTTCTGACGCGTATTACATAGCACACTTACCAAAGAGAAAAAACATTGATCAGCCATAAACTAATCTGTCTGGCTGATCGTTCCTGTGTAAAAGGTTGGACTCATTGGAGCAGACATATTTTACTGGTGCAGAAGGTTTTGCAATTGCCTTTGGAAAGAAATCCAGTTCTGTGCAGAGAAGAAATCCTGTACAAGGATGTATGCAAATACTGACGAATTCCATTAATATACAATCCTTTACTTTGGAATGATCCCACAGGTTAGTCATAAAGTTGCCTGATGGTTTAACCTTTTATGAGTCAAGATATAGAGACGTATGAAGGACAGCACATAGATACATTTTCTGATATCTCTGTTGGGCTGCAAATATCATTGATTCAACCAATATCTGTTATGGTCTCTTGTATCTTATTGTATACAGCTTTCTTTGTAGACAGTCTACCAGGTAACATGTAGATGAAAGATGAATACCAACCTTATACTGATGTAAACATTACTTTTACCTGGCAGGCAATGTGACATATTGGGTTATTCAGAGTCTGCTACGTCACACAATAAAATAAAATAAAGTGGACTTCCGGGGTATTTTAGAAAAGGGGTTGTCCCCTTTTGATAAGAAGCATCTGTAACAGGCTCATAGAGGAGCAAATGGGAAGATGGCTTTTACACAGTTCTTCCCATTCATTTCTATTGAATTTCCAAATATAGGCAAACTATTCAGCTCAGGTTTATTCAAAAATCCCACAGAAATAAATGAAAAGAACTGCGCAAGTGCACCCATCTTCCCGTTTTCTGCAGACGGCTCATAGTGGGCTATGAGCCAGCTATAAATGCTACTTATCCAGATAGGAGAACTTAAAGGGGTTTTTCCATGATCTCATTTCATGCCTCCTGTATCCAGCTCTTCAGCTTTGTGTGCTCAGAAGGGGGTGTGTGTGATTTGTTTGAATTACATATCATGTGATCCAGCAGGATGACATCACCATGCCTTTCCTCTCTCTAGTCAAAGAAAGGTCTGTTTATGTAAAGCATTGTGAGTAACTGAGAGGTAAAGTTTTTGCCTCCAGGCACAGGGGTCCTAGGTTTAAATCCCTGCAGGAACCAAACCTGTGTTTTTTTGTTTTTCTTTATCAATGCACATACCTCATTAAGGTTTCTATTTTATTTATTTGCACTGTTTGACTAATTACTAAGGAGTACATAGGACAGGAGTAGAGTGACAGCACCTGGGGTTTGAACACTCAGTAGCTGCCTGAGAGGAGAGGTGATGTTTGAGCATGTGCGACCAGGACTGAGAAGCTCTCAGCCCTGGTTGTATCCCCTGGAGATAAGATGTAAACAACGGATCACTAAAGGAGCAGCTAAAACAAAAACGGTGGAGAATTTTTAATAATAATGAATGGTGAAAATGTTTGTTATTTCATTTGCAAGCTTCCCACGCCAATTTTACTTCGTGGCAAAATCCCTTTAAGTACAATTGGTCTATGTACATGCTCAGGAGCCTTTTAGTATAGGTGGATCATTATATTAGTACTCCCAACATTACTAGTGAGTACATAAAGTTTATCCATAAAGGGTCTCTGCTCTTTGTAGCCTAGTCCTTAAGCAATACAATTCTGTCCTCCTATATGTGTCATACCTCTCCTTTCTATAGGGATTCTCAAGAAAAGACAATTATAGGCTCAATTTTCCAAGTATAAAAACCATCAATCAATCAAACTTGACATATATAATTAGCTCAGTTCAAACATCCCTTTACCATCGTAATACATGTATGAAGTAGATGGTAATTGCCAAAAATACAGACAGAGCATATTAATGAGGTAAACACAAGAGGGTGGGATTTAGGACTGGTAGTAAGAACAGCATATAGAGAGCCGTTAAGGGGTTGTCCATTCTATTATTAAAAATGTCTGAAGGTCAGGAAGGGGTTAAAATAGGGGGAAGAACTTAACTCACCTTTGAAACTTTGTTCCAGCAAGAGTGTTGCGGGAACCCCCCCGCTGATGACCTCACGGTCACAAAAAGCTGCAGTCAATCACTGGCCTCACGGGTCATGTACCATTCATACAGGAATAGGCCAGTGACTGGCTGTAGCATCATGTGACTGATGTGCAATATGGAAGCACCAGGAGCAGTGATGCATTTTAGTGGGTTTCAAAGGTAATTTATATATTATATTTCACCCCTCCCTTCTAAGAGTAGGCAACCTCCTTAAGACCTCATGTAGAGCCGTGTGGTGCTTTTATTGCAAAGGCTGATACAATGATCAGATACCAGCTGCATGCTGCATTAGATAAATGTGAAGTTTTGGGGCAGTTATGGACCCTGTCTAGGCATTTGTTTTAAATTTTTATTTTTTTGCAATTCGAGAGGTTGTCTGTATTATTAGTTGAGTGAAAGACTTATGTTTTTTTTTCTAAAGATGTTGACATGTTTTACTTTATCTAGGACAAAGCTCCAGTTTAAACTCGAGCAATATCCTTGTACAAAATCCGACTTTATTAAGAATTTCTCGCCGGACACAAATACAGCTACTTTTTGAAAAATCACCTAATCACCACAAATCCAGAAAACCGATGTTAGGGATGGTCAGGGACGCACACAAGACACGGACAAGTGAGGCCCTGACACTGATCCCAGCCTCTGTCCCTGCCTTTTTGGGAACCCGACTCCTTAACAGGCCGGCCCCAACCAGAAGACTGAAGGCTACACTGAGCAGCGTGCACAGACAAAGACAAACAAACAAGGAACACAGAACCAGTAGTCGGACAGTCCAAGTCAATAACGGGGCGGGCAGCGCGGTACAGAATCGTGAGGCAAAGGGAGAAACCAGAAACAAGCAGAGATCAATAGCACAGAGAAACAACAATATGACAGGCTAACTATAAAGGCACGCAATATAGCAGGCATAGAGAAGAGGAAGCAGCGGCTATATATAGGAAAGGGGTAGAAGTAGAGGAGCTAGGATAGGTGGAAGGACCTGTCAATCCAGGGAGCTGATTAACCCTATGAGTGCTGGAGGATTTCTGGCTAAGCGTCGACCAGAAATCAATCAAGGTATGAGGCTACAGGGAAGTGTTCACACAAAGGCGGCAAGGCCGCAGTTATAATCGCCACGGCTGTAGCCGGCGACCAGGGCCAAATGGCACGGACGTGACAACCGAGCAAGCAAACATTTTAAATGTAGTATTGCACATTTACCAATTTCAATGAGCAACCATGTAATCTATGTTTCTATTTGAGTCTTTTAGAGACGCAGCTATCTTTCCAGTCTTTCTTCTGTAGCTAGCAGAGAGGGTCCCAAGCAGAGAACTTCCCACTATACTATCACATGCCATGTGTCCGAATACTGCATATTAGAAGGGATTTCCCTGATTATTCATAGAAACAGAATACCAAAGCCGCATACTATGTTTCAAAGAGAGATCTGCACCCCTCTCTAATTAGTCTAATTACCATCTTTATGAAGTATGTTTTTTTTTAAAAGCCATTTAATACATTTATTTTCCAGGAAAAGACACCAGTACAGGAACGTGTTTTCTTTGCATCTTTATATAGTAACTTTGAAGAAGGGTCATCAGCTCACTTGACATGTTGCAGGAAGGAATGTGCTATGCTGTAAGGCACACGCAGCCTACTTAACTCTGCTGAAGTAAAGATCGGCAAACATAGTGTGCAATGAGCTTTGTTTGTGGCGTTGAGAAGTTTTATAACCTGTGATTTTGATCAAATTAAATTGTAGAAACAAGTAACACCCAAAACACAGTGTACACATACTGTAGCATGGCATCTATGGGTGATAGCATTCAATGACATAACTACCGTTACAGTTTACCTTTCTAACTTTACTTGAAGCGTTAAGGCTTTGTGATTTTTGACCGTATGTTGAAGATATTATGTGTAAAATTAAACATTAGGGGCCACATATATGAAAACTGTCTATGTCTAAGAATTTCTTTGTTGCCCATGGCAACCAATCAGAGCGACCCTTTAATTTCTTCAGAACACTATATGAAATGAAAGGGGTGCTCTGATTGATTTTCTAACATATGACCCTAGGTTTTAACTTATTATTTTATGCTGAGTGATATTAGTTAATGCTTTAGATCATTAGTGTCTTCTGATTTATTTTAGAACAAGCTCCAAATCGGAAGTATCCGAGGTATACACATACTACAAGGCTCACACAGCATTGTAGTTTCAGAGATGTACTTTTAACCTCTTGGACTACTGAACAAAATCTGAGCACCCCCACATACCATTTGCCAATACTGGTGTCTTCTAATCTGGCATTGAAAATGCTACCCTTGCCACCTACATAGACAGTTCCCTACATGCATATTTTGGCTCTGCACAACCTCCTTTTTAAATTGTATACAGGCAGTTCCCGGGTTATGAACAGGATAGGGACTGTAGGTTTGTTCTTAAGTTGAATTTGTATGTAAGTCGGAACAGATATATGTATTAAATGTAAGTCCAGCTCAAAAGGGTTTTTACATTTGTTTTGCTGTCTGTGCCCCTGTTAAAAAGATTTCACCTTTTTCACCTCATGTGCTGCTGTGGCATGCTGGAACTTGTCATTCCACAGCTACTGTCTGCTGTGGAACATGGAACTACAAGTGTCAGCATGCTCCATAAATCTTCATTTGTAACTAGGGGCAGATGTAAGTCAGAACGGTGTATATGGAAGCATATACTGTTTAATATACAGAATCTGACAGAAGAATTGTGGCATATTCCCTCTGATGACCTATAATGGAGCTATCGTTTACTGATGGTATTTTAATCGACAAGGATACAATGGCCCTGAACTTCGTACTATAATTTGTATTTCTTAGAAAACTTTAGCTGTAGATACTGCAACATAAGTTCCTATTTGTACCGCTGTGTTGCCAAAGACTATACAACATAAGAATGTTCATGATATTATGAGAAAATACAGAACATTACTATATAGATATATAGGTCACAAGCTCGAGAAGAGACACAGGTTGATCAAGTCCGACCTATAATCCTACTGTGTTGAGGACTACCAATAAGTACTAGTCAATTACTATACAAATTAGCGTTACAATATATTACAAAAAATTACTATCTATCTCTCTATCTATCTGTCTGTCTGTCTGTCTATTCAGGAAAACTCGCAGCACTCCCAATTGAGAAATAAATCAAATTGACTCTTATTCCACAATGTCCAAAGGCAACATTTCAGTTCCAATGAACCTTTCCCAAGCCTACTATATATATAGATAGCAACTGTATATCATAAACAGGGAAAAGAACAGCACTTCTGACACCTTCTGACATATATATATTATATAAAATATTTTATATATATATTATATATTTTTATATTAAAATATATATATATATATTTATATATATATATATATTATATATATATATATATATATGCCAAGTAATTACCCAGAGTCACAGGTCCAATAATCAGATTCAGTAATCAGGAAAAATTGCAACACTCCCAATTGAGAAAGACTTGAGAAAGGTTCGTTTGAACTGAAATGTCGCCTTTGGACATTGTGGAATAAAAATCAGTTTGATTTATTTCTCAACTGGGAGTGCTGCAATTTTTTCTGAATATATATAATTAATAATTGTGCCATTTGTTACATTGTGATATTGCTCATACACTGTTATGTCTACACTCAGCAGTGCCCATATACTCCACACGATGTTGCACAATAGCTGCCCAGCACTAACATCTGTTACAATGAGCAATGGCCTGGGGTTTGATTTTGATAGTCATGTATGTACTTTATCCAATGATTTTATTCCTGTGATACTTTGATATACATAGAGTAACATCAAAGATCATTGAACATAGCTACATGTGCCGTGAACAGCTTTTCTCCAGAGCTTTTATGTAATTCTGCTAACTGAAGATGGAAGCATAGTTTCCAGTTCACTTCAGAAAATCACCAGTCCAAACTTGCCCTCTCGTTTCAAAATGAGTGAAAATAAAGCTCCATACCTACTGCCTCCAACAACAAAAAAGACTAAAAACCATAAATACTTCAGTTTCTTTTTATGCCAATGATGGTGCTGTCAGGCTAAAAGGAAATACCTGTGGTCTTCTTTTGACAGGCAATTTCTAGAATAAATGACTAAACAACTTTTGGCAAACCACATCTAATCTAGATAAATAAAAGTCTTAAAGGGGTTGTCTCACTACATTGATTAATCTCACCTCAGTCCTCTTTTCTTGGCTTACTGGCTTCCACTAGGCTGCAGTAGAAGCCAGGTCTGTAGCTATAGCAACCAGTGCTGGCAGCCTATCAGGAGAGATCAAACAGGTCTGTAGCTATAGCAACCTGAGGAGCTGATGCAGCCCATACAAGAGGGGATATCTCAGAATAGGTAGGATACTGTTAGTGGACATGTATTGCAAAGTGACTTGTTTTTGCAAGATCTTTAACATAAAAAGCAATACTTGTAGTGAGACAACCCCTTTAACAAATTCATAACACACACATACACGTACACTATATGATGTAGGAAGTACAGAATAACTAGGAACATGTAACACTGGTAAGAATTCTAATCATCCATGCGGTACATATAGTAGAAACATGGCAGATCCCATCATGTTTTCAGTCTTTGTCAGTGGTATCCATCAAAATACCTTGAAAATGGCATCTCAATGTATTTCTATGGTCCCACCATGGTGGGACCATAGAAATTTGCAGGGCAAGCCTGGTCTACCACACTTGTGTGTCTTGCACATAAAACATATATGAAAAGAACACAAAGGAGACTGCTTTGCCCTAGAGACCCCATGGATCCACCTAGGCCCCACCATGATATATGTTGGAATACGTTTTTTTAAGTTAACCTGCTGCAGTGGTTCTGAGACATCTGAAACTGTTACTATAGGGACTTCCCGCTAGGTCACTACTCCAATTAGGGAACCGCTTATTTTCCAGGAGTTGATCCTGAACAAGGGAGGCACAAATCCCACTGTTGCCTTGTCACACTGGGGTCCTAGGATCAACGGGGATAGCATGGTGGTTCAGTGGATAGGACTGTTGGTTTGCTGTTCTGGGGTCCTGTTTCGAGTGCCACCACAGGCAACATCTGTAAGGAGTCTGTATATTCTCCCTATTCTTGCATGTGTTTCCTCTGGGCACTCCTTTTCTCCCACACTCCAAAAAAAACATACTGATAGGTTAACCTGGAACTTAAATTGCAAGATAATTGTGACAAGAACCTATGTGAATAATGACAATCTCTGTACAACTCTGTAGAATATGATGGTCTTAAATTATCTAAATTAATAAATTGATAATTTTCATCTCTATGAATGGGTCAAGACTGTTGAAGCCAAAGTTAATCGAGAGACTGTGGTGCTTGAAAAGAATGGGTTGAAGTGGGCCTCCCTGCATGTTAGGGTAAGTTCACACGGCTGATTGGGATGCTGAATTTGCAGCCTTCAAATCAGCATCAGAGCCTTTTCTTAAAAGCGCCTCAATGTAGCACTTTTCAGACGAGGTATTAATGAGGATTTGATCAGGTTTTCAATGAGGTCTTCCAACACTGTTTTTTTTCTGAAAAACCCATACAAATTAGTAGCCAGGGCAAAAAATGCATCAAAAACCGTGTCTAAAACCGTGCTGAGGTTTTGAAGTTCTCCATTTATTCGTATTGTGATTTTCAGCGTTGAAAAGACTTCAAGAGTTGACATGACACTTCTTTTTCAGCATCCAAAAAAGATGCACATAAAAACCTTGTTGTGTGTGAACTACAGCGCTGTTTTACATAGGAATCTATGAAATGAACTGGGGGCGTTTTGGAGGCGTTTTTACGCTGTTTTGAGCAAAGAAACGCTCCGAAAACAGCGCAGAAAACAGCATCAAAATCAGCCGTGTGATCACCTGTGACAAACTATAGCAGAGTAAATAGTGAAAAAGAGAGTGCCTGTGAGAAGAAAAGTAACCCTCGGTTTGAGCAAACTTAGGCCCACATGTATGAAAACTGTCTTGGTCTAAAACTCACTTTCTTGCCCAAAGCAAGCAATCAGAGCGCCCCT
The DNA here is from genome assembly GCA_025379985.1 of Phyllomedusa bahiana. Lineage (NCBI taxonomy): Eukaryota > Metazoa > Chordata > Amphibia > Anura > Hylidae > Phyllomedusa > Phyllomedusa bahiana. The sequence goes on along the minus strand of JAODAL010020206.1, from coordinate 12,674 downwards.
CTCATTTTTCCAGAGCACTGTATAAAATGAGAGGGGCGCTCTTATTGGTTACAATGGGAAAGAAAGTGAGTTTTAGACCAAGACAGTTTTCATACATATGGCCCTTAGTTTGGGCTGTGTTGTCATTGCTGCACCACTGCCTCCTGCGGGGTGGTCACCACTCTACCCCTCACCTACCACCAGCCCACCGAACAGGGAAAACTGGTTTTCCATAGAAAAAGTTCAAGGAAAGTCTTCTAGAAAAAAAAATGCAGCAATGCTTCTTGTCACACTACAGAAAATGTGTGAACATAGCCTAAAAGAAATACTTTGGATAGAGATAGATGCCAATTGTCATACAAATCAGAACTCTGTAGAACACGCTGACTGTGCTACTTTCTAAAAAAAGGTTCAGAATCAGAAAACACAGAAGTGGCACATACCATAAATCAGTTCTACCCTGGCACAACAATATAAATATACCTAAGGCAAAGTCCCAGAACACATTCAAGTGTTTAGCTTAGTTTCTGCTGTAAGTGTCTTCAAAACTGCTTTGTCTCGGAGCCAGAACAAAAGCAGCAAGAGTCAACTCCCTAACAAATAGGGAAAGCAGGTAGAGACTTGCAGGTCAGGAACGTGATTTTAGCACTCGGATGGAGGAGTGTTTCTGCCAGTGCACAGTCACGGAAAGATAGAGGAGTCTAAGCTCTGCAACCTTGCAACGCACACATGGGTAGAGTGCTACAGTTTGGCTAGCTGAGCTTCTGGCATCTGGCCAAGCTTCTGCTGGCAAAGTTCAAGATTTATCGGCGGATCTGACAATGAGGGAAAGAGGGGGGAAGAAAGTGGAGGACTTATGTAATGGTGAGAACTAATCACAGGTTGACTAGTCACGTGAAGAAGGTAAAAATTCACCTCCAGACTGTATCTATGGTCATGTCATCCTCTTCTTCACTGGCCTCCAAAAGGGTCTATTTGGTTTCTCAATTTGAGAAAAGTCTGAAGAATTATTTAGAAAGTATGTTATGCTGTGCAATAAATACAGCCTACAGCTTCTGCTATCATCCATTTCGGGATGATTGGAATAGAATTGGTGACAGAAAGTCCCGAAAAATCTCCACCCCCATGATCACTTCTTTATCTCACACATCTGAATTTCTCAGAAGATTTACATACATTGGAGAGTATTCGTAGCTCTTAGGTGCCGTAGGTGTATAAGCTGGGTGCTTCAGGCTAAGTGCGTCTTCAAAGAATGTACATGCAGTAAAACACCCCACTCCTTTATCATGTGACATATGTACAGAACAGTATACCTATGCCTTACCACTCCCCACACTCCATCAAAGCCACATTTTCCATTTTGTACATTGTCAGAGCACTACTTATACAACATACATTTAAAGTCATGCAGTTCACACCCCGAGAAAATAGACAAAATGTAGGAAATCCAGTAAGTAGACAAATACCGCCAGAAAATGTCCTCATAGGAGTGGGATGTCTGCTGCTCTATAATTTAGAAGTATAACCCTTTCCAGTCTCCTTTAAAAATGATACTGATATCAGAACCATCAGATGAGGGGCTCATGTAGGAATTTTGAATGGTGGAATAAAACAGCTCCCTACAAAAACATATTTCTGTCATTCTGTAACATACACACAATTTAGTTTCTGATTTTTTCAGATACCAAACTTATTGAAAACATAGGATAGCGTAAATCTGCCGTACGTGACCTCTTAAGTGTCATAGGTGTCATCTCCATACATACTGTGCAATAGTTTCATATATATATATGTCGCATAACTAAGGCATTCTGTGCTTATATAGTAAGCTTTGGAAAATAATACGTATATAATCCTTAAGGTGTTTCCCAGGCATACTATTAAACTAACATCTGAATGCTGAGATATGATATCGCACTCCAAGGTCAGTTTCACATCACTTTAATACAGCCATATTTTAAGTTCCCCAACAGAGGTATAATTAAAATTTATTAGAGCCCCAAAGCAAAATTACACTGGCCCCCACCACCCAACGGCAGAAAATCAAAACAGCAGTGTAAGTAGTAATAATTAAAGGCATGGATAATAGAGCCATATATCACAACCCACATACGGGAGAGCTGCCAAATAGCAGAAAGTCACCAACTTGTTATTCTCTGCAAAAAGATACACTGGTTTTGCTTGCACCTAAGTGGACCTCCTTAACCTATAGGCTCTACAGCAATTGATATCCTGCTAAAGCTATAGTTAAGCCCTTGTTCCCTATTATGGTCACAAACCAGATTACTGTAAAACCTATGGTGATCTAAGTCTGGTTCAATAAAAAAACAGAAGATAACAAGTTTTAGTACCTTAGTGGAGCCCCAACCAAAGGGTCCCATAGCAATTGCAATAGCTGCTACAAATATGACTACATCCATGTTCCCTATTATGTCCACATACTAGACTACTATAGAGTCTATGGTGATTTAAGCTTGGTTAAGTAAAAACCAAAAAAATACAATGTTTTAGCATCTGAGTGCCCCCACCCTCCCCACATCCTTTGGGCCCCACAGCAATTTATAAGGCTGTTAGAGCTATAGTTACACCCATGCTCCCTATTATGTCCACAAACTAGATTACTATGAAACTTATGGCGATCTAAGTCTTTTTCAGTAAAACCCCCCAAAAATATGCAATGTTACTGCACCTGACTGGGCCCTCCAACCCTTGGGCCGCATAGCAATTGGTATGACTGCAGTAGTTATAGTTATGCCCATGTTTCCTATTATGGCCGAGGCCACAGACTAGTTCCTTAAAGAACCTCTAGTTATCTAAGTTTGGTTTAGTAAAAAACAAAAAGATGTGATGCTCTTTCACCTTGCTTGGCCCCCCAACCACTAGGCAATTGCTATGGCTGATACAGCTATAGTTATGCCCATGCTGCCCATTATGGCCACAAACTAAATTACTATAGAATCTATGGTGATCTAAGTTTAGTTCAGTAAAAACAAAAATATACAGTGGAACATGTATGAAAACTGGCACAGCCCTGTTCTTACATGTCCCCCACAATTTTTTGCACCTGAGTTGGCCTCTGAGCCCTATAGCAAGAGCTATAGTAATGCTTATGTTGCCTATTCTGGCCACAAACTAGATCACTATAGAACCTACAGTGATTTAACGTCGGTTCAGTAAAGCTGTGGGTTTGCGGTGTTGTAAGGACCCTAAAATGTGGTTGTATGTCACTGGCCTACAGTAAAGTCCCCACAGGGGGTATATACAGGCTATGATCACTTCCCAACTACAGACATCCATACAGGTGACAGAGATGCTTCCTCTTAGAGCACGGTCTGTTAACTATGTGCACACGTCAGTGCATATACAGGTAATAAGAGAAACAGCTGTCCAGGCGTCATTAACAAACCACACCACGTGCCTGGGCTAAATTGTGGTGATCTGTTTACATATAGAGACATTGTATGAAATCCATGTCCACTTATATTCCATATATCAGCATGGGCTGTACATGGACGTTTCCTCACATGTTCACTTTCTCGTGTGTACTTGGTCATACATAGGACAGTTGGCCTTGGTTTAGATACCTTTTTCAATTTCATCTTCAATAATAGGAACATACACTATAAAATATCTGCAACAATAGGATTGATTGTCCATATATGGCATTTGTTTACATAATAACTGATGATATATTGTAACTGATTGTATATTGTAATAATAGTTTATAATTGGCAACAGAAAAGTAGAAAATATAGAATAAGATACATAGTTTATAGGACCAATAGTTTTTCTGCTACCAACAGAATAACGGCTATCGGTTATTATGTCTATGGGCAGGTATCAATCATATCTTGACTGGAAAATTATTTAAAGTATATCTTCCAACAAAAAAAGCATCTTATATACATCCTAATACCATTACATTAGAAATTACTGGAGTAACTATCAACAAGCGCCCACATATCCAAAGGCGACTAATTTAGTACCTGAGATGCTACCGTATTTTAAATTGGGGCATCTTTTACACATCCTAATACCATAACATTAGAGGGTACCAGAGTAACCATCAACAAGCGTCCACATATCCACAACCAACTGACTAATTTAGCACCCGAGAAGCTATTTTATATTAGGGCATCTTTTATACGTCCTAATACCATTACATTAGAGGATGCTATAATACCCATCAACGAGAACCTGCAAATCCACAACCGACTGACTAGTTTAGTTAGATCACATGACACCATTAAAAGATTAGTGGCGCATTGTTCTACATAAAAATCGCACACCCTCTTACAGTCCCCTAATGAGAAACTTGGGGGTGTTATTCACTAGGTACTAAGATATTGACTGTCTTAACCTTACACCTATGAAATTGCCCAATTCAAAAAATCTCTCTGATGGCAGAATCTGTGCACGTTCTTCCACTAAAATGTGGCAACAAATCCAGAATATGGTCCACGCTACCATATAATTATATCAAATTAAAGTGACGACAACTCGTCTAGCCTGTAAATCATGAGTAAAGAGATGCATGGTGTATCACCTTGCTAAATTGCATGTGGAATTCAGATTGTGAGCCTCGATGGGGACAGGGAGCAATAGGAATAAACTTTGTACAGCCCTGTGGATTACAATAGTGCTATATATATAAATGAATACAATACATACACACATGCAATCATTTAACCATTTAAATTCCGTTAATGACATAAGGGATATTCCAGGTGCAAGTTCCTCTGCTGTACGGAGTGCGGCGCACTGACACACGTGCTCCAATGGGCAATAATGGCATTTCACACGGAAAAAACTCACACCCATTAAAGCGAATAGTGTAAAACTGAATTCTTTCCTTCTTTAAGACTGAGTAATGCATTGATCTGAGCTGTAAGGGAAGAATAGGTCAACCTATTGCCCCTTCCTTGACTTTACAGGCGGTCACGTGTAGGAATTCTTAAGTGCAGGTAATTAAAGGGACACACTCACCTATGTGCTATACCTGAGGCGCAACTTGTGGATACAAGAAATAGTCCAGGTCACAAAGGTTCTTACCTGTTCTGTCGTACTGGGCATCACAAGTCATGAATAGAAAGAAGGTGAAGAGGAGTAAAGAAACACCTCGCTGCCCCATGTCCACAGCCAGTGTCTTCATCCTGGTGTCAGGTGGTCCCAGAGAAGGCAGAAGAAGCCCCAAGATCCTTGGGGAGAGCTTTCCTCCTTCCACTGATCCCCAACACCTTACTACAATGAAAATCCAGAAGTGTTGTCAGAGTCCCTTATTTCACAAAGCATCACATTACAGATCCCTGGAGATCGGAAGGTAGAATCCACAGATGCGGCTGATCCCCGTCCACTGTCTATAGTGAGAGTCGCCTCCTTCTAGCCACACACCATAGTCCTGGAGTTGCAAAACTTTTGACAGTTTCAGCCGGGTCCGTGTCTCCCTGTCTGATCACAATACGAGGAGAATGTGGCATGCCTGGATTGTGACATCACAGAGAGGAGTGTCCCATTCCACTACCCTTCCCAAATCCTCCCTCCCGACCGGAGCCCTTGTACGATTACCTCTGTGCTATGCGATCTGGAGTGCGGTGTCTGCAGCGCCATCTAACGGTATATCTGCAGTCCTATGTAAAACAGCATCCACAGGCGTGTCACATTGTTATGACCACCAGCTAATATCCAGACTAACCTAGCATAGACAGCAGCAGGACTGGGGCAAGGTATTCTGGTGCCATAGGCAAATAAGGCACATATGGAAAATTCAGCCCACTCTGTGCCTCCTTGTGCCCCCTTCTTGCCTGGCATGAAGTGGTGTCCTAGGCGGTCACCTGCACATTGTCCTAGTCCTGCCCCCAGCTAATATTCAGAGAAACCACCATGTACAGCACAGACAGCAGCAGGATTAGGGCATGGTATTCTGGTGCCATAGGCAAATAAGGCACATATGGATTATTCAGCCCACTCTGTGCCTCCTTGTGCCCCCTTCTTGCCTGGCATGAAGTGGAGTCCTAAGCGGTCACCTGCGCATTGTCCAAGCACTGCCACCAGCTAATATCTAGAGAAGCCACCATGTACAGCACAGACAGCAGCAGGATTAGGGCAAGGTATTCTGGTGCCATAGGCAAATAAGGCACATATGGATAATTCAGCCCACTCTGTGCCTCCTTGTGCCCCCTTCTTGCCTGGCATGAAGTGGCATCCTAGATAGTCACCTGCGCATTGTCCAAGCACTGCCACCAGCTAATATCTAGAGAAGTCACCATGTACAGCACAGACAGCAGCAGGATTAGGGCAAGGTATTCTGGTGCCATAGGGAAATAAGGCACATATGGATAATTCAGCCCACTCTGTGCCTCCTTGTGCCCCCTTCTTGCCTTGCATGAAGTGGCATCCTAGATAGTCACCTGCACATTGTCCAAGCACTGCCACCAGCTAATATCTAGAGAAGTCACCATGTACAGCACAGACAGCAGCAGGATTAGGGCAAGGTATTCTGGTGCCATAGGGAAATAAGGCACATATGGATAATTCAGCCCACTCTGTGCCTCCTTGTGCCCCCTTCATGCCTGGTATGAAGTGGAGTCCTAAGCGGTCACCTACCGGTCGCTCCAGCCCTGCCACCAGCTAATTCAGAGATATCACCATGTGCAGCACAGACAGCAGGTAGACAGGCTAGAAGTTACTCAGTAAAGTCTTGGTAGGTTGTCACAGATATCTGGAGCCATACGGACTACATTGCAGCACACAGCTGCTGGGGAACGATCCACAGAGTGAACACAACAATCGAGATGCTCAATTGGGTTCAAGTCTGGGATATTAGGAGGCAGGGAAGCCCTTGGAAGTCTTGGTCATGTTGTTCCAACCAATGTCAGTCATTTCTAGCCATATGACGCCACATTGTCTTGCTGGAAGATCTTTTCCACCCCAGGGAAGACAATCAGCATAATTGGTTGTATGTGATTTGCATGGATAGATTCATACCCAAATCGGTTGAAAGTGCCTTCCCCAGGATGAGTGGCCACAAAGAATGCTACAAAAACATACCCCAGACCATAATGCTGACACCACAAGCTTGTGTTCTTCCAGCAATGGTTGCATGGAGTTTGTTCTCTGATGTTTCTCACTTGATGTGCCAATGCTCATCCGTTTAAGGAAAGAGAGAACATGATTTATAAGAGACGGCAAACCTTTGCCATTCAGTGAAGGTCCAATTTCGAAAAGTGAAAAGTGAAGTGTTTTTATGCTGATGCAACTTGGTTAGCAGAGGAGCAGTGACATCTGTCTGCTTCACAGCTTCATGTGCAGTAGAATTTGCTGAACTGTTGTATTAGACACGCCTAGCAGCCACTCGATTCAATTTGGTGGTGAGCTGCTCCACTGTAGTCAGTCCGCCCTTCATAGCACCTTCATAGCCGATGTTCACCTCTCACATTAGTGACACATGGTGCTCTGCAGTTTCCACATCACTTATTCACAGTGGTGCCATTCATCTATTTGTGACACACTTTCACCACAACAGCGCACAAACCATTCACAAACTGCACAGTTTCAGAGATACTGCCATCCTTGGCCTGAAACCCAATAAAGGGGCGTAACTAGAGAAGCCAGGGCCCCAAAGGAAACTTTTGGATGGGGCCCCCTACCCCCCCCCCTCTCCCGACTCCCTTACCACTAACATTTACCATGACATGCAGTTAGAACATGTAGATAATAAAAGGGGCAAATACCTCACCATACATATCACCATCATATTGCTACCAAACAAATCCACTATACCAAGACCAACATTACTAATAACCCTATTACCTAGGAACCTGATTATACCACCAGAACACGACCACAAAGTGACTGAATAATACCCCTACACTATTACTGATCAGTACACAAAGACCACTAGTACCGCCATATAGTGACCATATAGTGGTAGACAGGGCCGCCATAAGAAATTTTGCCCCCCCCTCCCCAGCCAACGCAACCCGCTGCTCCTCCCTCTCCCTTCCCGGCCGTCCCGACAGAGCCCCACCAATTCCCCGTCCAACAACCATCGCCACCCCAGAAAAATAAAAAATAGTTTTTGGGGTCAGAAGAAAAAAAAAATGCAATTGTGCCATTGTTTTTGGATTTAGTTCTTGCTGGGTTATACAAGGTCCAACAAATACCTCCACATGTCACCACTATAATGTTACTGGCAAAGCCAGTATACCCAGACCAATATTGCCAAGCAATAATATATATAAATTCGAAATAATACCGCCACCTATCACTACCATATACTGACTAGTCCCACCATAATGTTATTGACTAAACCAGTATACCAAGACCAAAATAACAAAACAACAACAATATACAAGCACCTAATAATACCGCCACATCATCACCACATATCTCCAACATAATAATACTGAATAATACCGTCATACTGCTAGTGATTATAAACCACACCAAAACCAATACTTCCTCCATACAGTGACCCTATAGTGGTAGCTACCAGGTACACAGGTGCTTTGCAAATAGTTTACTTACATTTAGGGTCTCACAGGTGACATCTTGTCTGAGGAGTCGTTCCCTTTCCCTTTTCTTCTCTATTCGGTCCAGACCTCCATGGTGACTTCCTCCGTCCACCACTCATCCCTGCAGAATTTACAACAAAAACACCTGAGACTCCTCACTTTTTTTTTTATAATTTTCCCAACTGAGTGCCCCCTCCCTCCATGTATAAACTCCCCATTTATAATGGCCCAAATGGTAAGAATTACCCCCTGGTAATTATGGGGCTTCCCCAGTCAGTATGTAGGTACAACGGGGCCCCCGGGCGGTAGCTTGGCACCCACCGGGCAGTAGCTAGGCAGCTTGGGGAGCCGTAGGCAGCTTCGGGCCCCCGGGCGGTAGCTTAGGGTTCCCATGTAGGTACAATGGGGGCCCCCTGTAGCTTAGGCCACCCCTGTAGGTAGAATAGGGCCTTCTGTAGGTTAGGACCCCCTTGCAGGCAGAGTAGTCCACCCCCCTGTAGATTAGGGGCCCTTTGTAGGCAGAATAGTCCCCCCCTATAGGCAGAATAGTCCCCCCTGTAGATTAGGGTCCCCCTGTAGGCAGAATAGTTCCCCCTGTAGACAAATAGTTCCCCCCCAGTCTTTGGAGACCCCTGAAGGTAAATATTCCCCCCCCCCCAGTCTTTAGGGCCCTCTGTAGGCATAGTCCCTCCCCCAGTCATTAGGGTCCTCTGTAGGCATAGTCCCCCTCCCCCAGTCATTAGGGTCCTCTGTAGGCATAGTCCTCCCCCCAGTCATTAAGGCCCCCTGTAGGCATAGTCCCCCCCCCCAGTCATTAGGGCCCCCCCCCAGGCATAGTCCCCCACCCCCCCAGTCATTAAGGCCCCCTGTAGGCATAGTCCCCCCCCAATCTTTAGAGCCCCCTGTAGGCATAGTTCCTGCCCAATTTTTAGAGCCCCCTTTCCCCCCCCAATATTTAGAGCCCCCTGTAGGCATAGTTCCCCCCCCAATATTTAGAGCCCCCTGTAGGCATAGTCCCCCCCAATATTTAGAGCCCCCTGTAGGCATAGTTCCCCCCCCCAATATTTAGAGCCCCCTGTAGGTATAGTTCCCCCCCAATATTTAGAGCCCCCTGTAGGTATAGTTCCCCCCCATCTTTAGGGCCCCCCGTAGCTAAGTACTTACCTGGCCGCATTCCCCCGGCGCTCCCCCTGCTGCTTTAGGCTTGGGGCTGAGAACAGGAAGCTCGGCAGGTGGCGCGGTGACGTCACTTCCGCCGCGCCGCCTGCAAAGTTATGTATGACAGGGGCAGGGAGCGCACAGCTCTCCCTACCCCGCCATTCATCTTAATTGTATGCGCGTCGCACGGACGTGCATACAATTAAGATAGCCTCTGTGAAGCAAGGGGGCGGAGCTGCCGGCGGCGGACCCGGTAGAGACGACCGTCCGGACCCAGTAGAGCAGTACAGGTTGTACTGCCCAATCGGCGGCCCTGCGCCGGGGCCCTCAGCTCCCCGCCCGCCGCAGTGAACTGTTAAGTTCACTGCCGGCGGTCCCAGGAGCGGCATTACCGGGGGAGCAGACGCGGTAGAAGCTGCACCGGGGCCCCCCAAGAGCACGGGCCCCGGGGCAGCTGCTACGTCTGCTACCCCGGTAGTATCGCCCCTGCCCAATAATCGTATCTTTATAAATATGTATAGATAGATGGATATTTGTATACGAGACTGTATGAAGAATTATAATTTATATATATGAAATATATATATATATATATATATATATATGTATTTAAATATATATATATATATATATATATATATATATGTATTTAAATATAAATATATAAAGAGATTTTTATATATATATAAATATATAGATGTTTATACCATATATCCGTATTCCATAGGCACACAATAAATAATTTATAAGGTAAAATGTACGTTATTTAAAGGGGTTTTCTCATCACAAGCTTTCACAGACTTGAGCTTCCCTTGACTTCCCTCACTGAAGACTGGTGACATCATCAATCTGTGTGAGCAGTGAAAGGGAGAGGATGTTACAGCTCTGCAGACCTCCCGCAATGATCAGTTCTCATGTCTGCAGAGCTGTCACCTCCCACAAGCTCCTTGTAACCAGAACATCTATATTGCTGTAAACAGTTATACATACAGCCTGAACTGATTAAAAAAATGTGATAAATGCACTCTGCTTCCTCCTTTATTATCAGGCAGGAGGTAGAGGGGGAGCAGAGTGTATAAGGCTGTGTTATATGTTGGGAGAGTGAATCTAGCAGCTAGAGACTCAGTAATTGCCCAGATCCTTCACATAGGGCTGGGAGATGAGCATAGAGAGAAGCTCAGGCATTATTACACAGCTAGCAAACAGCACAGAAAGCTGTTTCACTTTCATTTTCCACAACTTAGAGGGGAGTAAGCACAGAGTGCAGGCAGTCAATCACAGCAAAGGGGCAGGTTTATCTTATATCTGCTATACTAAATGATTTAGGTAATGCAAACCAATTGCTTATTTTTACTGTCCCCATCATTACAGATATGATCTTTGTAGCGAGAAAACTCCTTTAAACTCCTTTAACCGATGATGGTACATTTGGGACTGGTATCTACCAGATGTGCATTTCAGAATTCATATGTACTTGCATACTGTAGTTCACATATTCATTTAAATTTTTTGTTTATCATCCAGATTTCTGCAAAATCTATATTTTTATAAGCAATTGGGAATTAGTCTTTTCTCTTTTTGTATGACAAAAAACAAGTGTTACATCCCTATCTAATATAGTACTAATCTGCAGACAACAGGGCTCCTAATGTCACACTGTCACATTTTATTATTGGGCATTTGTCATAATATGCAATCACTCCTTCATACTAGTCCTTTTTAATACTGTTGTTTCCTTTTGTGACAGACAACAAAGCCCAAGGTGAAATTTTAACCTATGTGCCCATTTTAGCGTTACTGCTGCACAAAACTGATCATAGACACTGGCGAAATAACAGGCTAAAAATACTCTTGACTGGATATTTTTTTCACATTTATCAACTTGTTGACATTTGTTATTTTATTATCACTCTATTTCTATTTCATATTTAAGGAGAAATTTAGTTCTAAACAATGCTCCAGTATTGGTAGATGCTCCTCTCTTAACCTTAGGGCTGGAATCACACATAGCGGTTTTTGGTGTTATGTCTGGTGTTTCTAACTGGTGTTTTGGCTGCATTTCCTTTTTTTTGCTGTATTGAAAATCTAGGTGTATTTGCGGTCCGTACTTTAGGGCGTAATTACACTGCAATATGCATAAAGTAAGGACCAGAAATACGGTAATTCATAGCTCTTCTTGAAAGCTATGATTACCTGCCGTTTTCCCCAACGCATATTACGCCCCCAGTGAAAGAAGTGAAATTTGAAAGTGAAAGTCTATGGGAACTGGCACAGAGCGTTTTAAAACACCCAGCGTATTGCCGGGACGATGGGTAGGCAGAGGAGGGCGATCGCCTAGGGCGCCACCTCTGCCCGTCACGTGGGGGGTGCTGCATCGCGCTGCGCGCATAGACATAGTAGTACACTGCTATTCACTTCGGCCGCCCGGCGCTGCGATTTGACAGACACAGACTGATTGACATTGAAGCGGCTGCCTGGCTGCAGCACAGCGGCACACTCAGTCTTACCAGTGGCTGCTGCTCGGCTGGCCCACCGCCCCCCCTTCCTCTGCTGCGCGGCGCCGTCTTCTGCGGAGCACATGACCACAGGCGGCGCACAGCTACGTGCCTCACTCTGGACTGATTCCTGCATGTTGCTGATTCCTGCATGTTCTCCTGCTGTTCAGCAGCGGCAGACACGGAGGCAGAGTCGGGTTAGTCAGAGAGAACTGGTGCAAAGGGGAGAGAGGAACTGGTGCAGGGGGAAAAGAGGAACTAGTGCAGGGGGGAGAGAGGAACTGGTGCAGGGGGAGAGAGGAACTGGTACAGAGGGGAGAGAGGAACTGGTGCAAAGGGGAGAGAGGAACTGGTGCAAAGAGGAGAGTGGAACTGGTGCAAAGGGGAGAGTGGAACTGGTGCAGAGGGGAGAAGAATGAGTGCAGGGGGAGGAAGAGGAATTAGTGCAAGAGGGAGAGGAATTAGTCCAATTTTTTTGGCAAGGGGGAGGCATCATTTTTTGGGAGGGTGCCATTGATAGTACTGGGGC
>JAODAL010020205.1:50000-70076 GCA_025379985.1 Phyllomedusa bahiana | reverse complement strand
ATTTTTTTTTAAAAACCACTTTTTTCTAAATAAATTTTTGGAACATATTTTTTTTTTTTAAAAAAAATTATGTTTTTACGAAAATAATTTTTTTTTTTTTCTTAACAGCAGTGAGAATTGCTTTACAGCGCTCATCCAAGCGCACTAAGGGTATGTTCACACGGCGTCATTTTGGGCCGCATTTCACCGCATATTTGCGCTCTAATACGAACGAGATGCGCGGCGAAATTACGGTAATCCATAGTTGTCATAGAGAACAATACGGCGAGATTATACGAATATGCGCTACGAGTAATGAATGTCAATAGGGCCGGCAGGCTGCCGACCCCCCTCCCCCACACCCCGCTGCGGGAGTACGCGCAGGGAGATAATACAAATATGCGCCGCGAGTGATTAATGTCAGTGAGGCCAGCAGGCTACCGCCCCCCCCCTCACGCCGCAGGAGTACGCGTGTATTAGCACGAGCTCCCAAAAGACACGATATACTGCGGCGCGTACTGTACGCGCCACAATACACCGTGTGAACGTACCCTAAAGCATGTTCCCCGGGCTTAAAATGGGCCGTATTTCGGTCGAAAATTTACGCGCCGAAGTGCGCCATTACGGGCCGAAAACGCCCATTCATTACGGTAATTCACCGGGTTCTCTAAAGAGAACTATGAATACGACTCCTCTCCCCGCCCCGAATCCCGGGCGGGAGATAATGAACAGCCAACTTTTCTAGCGCGTATACGCCCGCTACAGTGATTGGTCCCTAGGGGCCACGAAGGCCCGGGCCCCCTCTTCCCCCCGCCCCCGCCCCCCCCCGCCACACGGGCGTAATTTCGGGCGAAATTACTCTCGAAATTTAAGCCTGTGAACAAACCTAAGAGTAATTTTCACATGAGTACTGCGGTGCATACAGTACCCTCATACATCGTTCTTTGGGGACTTCGCTAAGCGCGGTACCCTGTGGCGCAGGGGGGCCCCCCCTATCACATTCATACTCGCGGGCGTATTCCCACAATAATTGACAACACTTTCTCCCTGCGCGTCTACGATTGTATTGCACGAGCGAGGAGGAGAACGTAATCCATAGTTCTGTAGAAACATGGATTGCGAAATTTCGGTGCTTATCGGGCCCTATTAGAGCAAATGGGGGGGCCAAAATGCGCCGAAATTACCCCGGGTTGCACAACCCAAAAGGGGCTCAAGAGAGGGGAGTTATCAGCAGGACCGAATCAATGTGAAAGAAAGGCTGTAAACCCCTCTCCTCCCACAGTGCAGAAAGAGGTGAACCTACATCCTTTTATGTATTGCTCTCGTCAATCTGGTGTAATCTCTATCTAGGCCTTTCCAGGGAACAATAAAAAGTGATCCATTAGGTCAATACCCATTTGTAAGAAGACTACATGTAGGTAAATACCTACACACTCTGCTAAGCAAATTTTCAACCCCAAGTGCGGTCATTCTCCTCCCGTCCTCCGTAGTCAAACAGTGCAAAAAAAAAAGAAAAAAACCTCAATCAGGTACGTGCATTGAGAAAAAAATACACATTTGGCTCCTGCAGGGATTTGAACTTAGAACCCCTATGCTGAAAGGCAAAAATGCTAACCACCCCCAGCTACAGGGGAGCTACTCAAAGCTTTTTCATAAACCGATTTTGGGTGTGACGGAATGGCACACTGGGGGGGAAAGGGAAAAAGAAAGACTATGCCAAATACGATGCGTTCAATTTATGCCCCTTTCAAATTAAAGGGTTTGTCTCGCTACAAAGATCGCCACATGTGTGATCACTAAAGAAGATTTTTTTCCAAAATATATTGCTTTTTTATTCTTTTTTTGTTGAAGAGCTACAACGTTTTTATTCCCCTTTCGACTCTTCTGTTCCCCAAGGACCGGGCCTTTTGGTACTTCTCCCCCCCAGGGCTTGTTCTATCTGATTGCGGGGAGTGAAGTCCCCACACAGGTTTTGACACACAGAACCTGGACAGTGAAACTTGTTTGTTATCTACTTTTAGAAAAAAACCCGACTACTACTAGGGTTTTTTTTACTTTAACTCAGAAGTTCCTGGTCCTGACAAAAGAGTTTTTATCTAATTGCAAAATCTGAAAAAACAGAGCTCATACAATTACAGACAAATTTACCAGAAGTAACAGAGCAAAGCACATTATTTCATTAATGCATCCTATAAACTTTGAGATAGACAAACCCCTTTAAAACATTCTTCCATCTCACTACCACTTCTCTCTGTCGGGGGTATGGGGGACATGTGTATTTGCACGCCACAAAATATATTTGATGCGTTGTTTGAAATTATGCAGAGTGCTGGAGACAGATCTTGCCTCCTATACTTTATTATTTTATGGCACGTATATGCCTGAAAAAAATGGACATGGCAATTCTTTCCAGGTGCGGCGAAAATCACGAGAGCAAAATACGCATTGTCTGATTGATGGCGTGTATTTTACATAGTAGTCTACAGGAAGCATTTAGGACATTGTTTTCAGCACAAGATACACCTCAAAATATGCCGTGTGAACGAACCCTAAAAGCCCTGGCCCACTTGGTGACATCCCTCCTTGCTGTGTCTTAGCAGCACAGGAGCTAGTTTATGTTTCTTAATGACAAACTTTAACCCTTTAAAGCTCTGTAGCCTTGTGTCCTGTTGTTAAGACCCCTGCATCACCTATGTCCCTCTAACAGGCTGAACTATGGATAACAGAGCTGAGAGGTCAGTCACTGCTTAGAACCGCCCCCAGCCTGAACAGGAAGTGGCGGCCTGTAGCTGTAGAAACCGCCCCCAGCCTGAACAGGAAGTGGAAGCCTGGGAGCTGTGAACCGCCCCCCAGCCTGAACAGGAAGTGGAAGCCTGTAGCTGTAGAACCGCCCCCAGCCTGAACAGGAAGTGGAAGCCTGTAGCTGTAGAACCGCCCCCAGCCTGAACAGGAAGTGGAAGCCTGTAGCTGTAGAACCGCCCCCAGCCTGAACAGGAAGATGAAGCCTGTAGCTGTAGAAACGCCCCCAGCCTGAACAGGGAATGGGAAGCCTGTAGCTGTAGAACCGCCCCAGCCTGACAGGAAGTAGAAGCCTGTAGCTGTAGAACCGCCCCAGCCTGAACAGGAAGATGAAGCCCGTAGCTGTAAACCGCCCCCAGCCTGAACAGGAAGTGGGAAACCTGTAGCTGTAGAACCGCCCCCACCTGAACAGGAAGTGGAAGCCTGTAGCTGTAGAACCGCCCCAAGCCTGAACAGGAAGTGGAAGCCTGTAGCTGTAGAACCTCCCCCAGCCTGAACAGGAGTGGAAGCCTGTAGCTGTAGAACCGCCCCCAGCCTGAACAGGAAGTGGAAGCCTGTAGCTGTAGAACCGCCCCCAACCTGAACAGGAAGTGGAAGCCTGAAGCTGTAGAACCGCCCCCAGCCTGAACAGGAAGTGGAAGCCTGAAGCTGGCAGTAGAAAGCAGGCTTTGGAAAACAGCCAGATGGGATAGCCCCTATAAGCAGTTCAGTAAGACAGGTTTACTAAAAAGGTATATCTAGACGTGAAGGACTAACTTATACAGAAGAAAGATCATTGGGCGGCCAGATCTTTATAGGTCATGAACAGAAGTGTTGCTGGTCACTTTCCATAGGACAACCTTTTTATAGTCACCGGACTGATTCACAACGCATTTCAACTCTCTTAACCTCAACTAATGTTTCCAAAAAAACAGCACGTCTCCTCGTGACGGACTCTCTACACCTGTCATTGCGTGTGCGGCCACAACAGCTGTGTGCTTGATCGCGGTCACCCGGTTGTGAAGGACATACATGTCTTACCACCGACGCCTTCCACAAGAGAGGACTATACAGACATTTGGTTAAAATAGCTGCTAAGCCCATTTTTCTTTATACTTCACTTAATAGTGGCCTCTTCGGGCCTCCTGTAACCTGATCTGGTACATTCCCCGTCAGGCTGACGTTACACATCGGCTGCTTATAAATCTAAGGTTACACACTCCATGTAGAAAGATATAATACAGTCAATGGGCTGGGCCGTGTCCAAGGAGCATCTCGTGTGGTTGCTACTATGAATCCTGTTTATACGAGAAACAAACACATATGACATTCACTTTCTTCAGACGCTTCCTTATTTGAGATCTGTTCAGGAGATTGCCTGCAACTATAGTAAGGATAGGTCTTACAGGGGTTTCTCCAGAAAATAAATAAATCACACAGTCTATATGTTCAGCTAAAGAAGATGCACAATTCTAGGGCTGCCCGGCTTAGGACCATCCTGTAGGAGTCTGAGGTAAGAGTAAGGCACCTCCATAAGAGCCAGGTAAGGCTAGGTACACACCACGTCTGATGAATGCTATGCAGATCTGCAGACTAAACGGAGGCCAAAAGTGTGGCCAGTAGAGGACTATACGGAAAAAAAAAAATAGTAACACTCGTACCATTCCATACAGCCCCAACCAGGCAAAAAAATTGCACACTAAACACGACCCTACAAGAGATGGATGCCACTACTGGAGTCTGTGTCGTTCTAAAATGGACCGACTGACTCCTAAAAAGTATTATAAATTGGTACACTTCACGTTCAATGCTTTGCCAAGAGCAAGAGGAATTGGTTCTCGCCAGTGCTGTTGCTCTCATATCTTCAGCCTCATTTTGAAAAGTATTTGGATGACATGGGGCAAGCAAAGCGTTACCGCAGGAAACGCTCCCAAAGCAAACTGATTGACCAGATTTCAGCAAAACTTTTAACTTGGTCTCAAAGAAGTAGAAGAGATCAACCGTTTATCAGATCTGACTGTGGCTGAGGCAATTCCTTTACACCCTGACATTGCTAGAGATGTTGCCTCTGTGGTCAACGCTTTGCCACCAACCCAAGTTAGTGTAGAGAGGCCGTTCTGTAGCCTGGAAATAACGAGATCAGATTTGAGGTCATATATGAAGGATCTGATGGAGGCGAAACTATTTCTCAGAACAAATGCAGACTCCACAAATGTTAAGGACGTTTTTGTTACTTAGTTCTGCAGATTCTTATCCTGTGACTGCATTGTTACAGTTTTGCTCCTGGTGGTGGAACAATCTTTCTTTTTGTTACTACAAATTACAACCTGTTCTCACATTCCCTAATAGCTCAGTGTGTTATTAGGTTGATACCCAAGCAAAAGGTCACTGGTTCAAATTGAGGAGCAGCCATTTAGATTTCCCTAGAAAAGAGAAGCAGCATCATCCAGCTCATCAATAACTGTGTCTGGGCCAAGAAAATTGCCAAACTGCATCATGTGAGGCCCTGACAGCTGGAAGACGACGAAATGAAGTGCGTCCATCCATTTAAAGCCAAAAGGTGGACGTCCAGGCAAAATTTGAGTCAACAAGTCGCTCATCACAAGGTCGATAAGTTCTGACACAACAGACACGGCAGTGGAGGCGGCTCGTATGCTTCATAAGAGTGAGATCAGACATCCATGCAAGCACCGGGCAACACGAATCACACAGGTCTGGAATGATGGCCCGAAAATATGGGAAGAATCCGCTACTTAAATCTTGTCATAAGAAGAATCGGCAAAGAGTTTACAAAAAAGTACGAAAAGATTGGAAACAGGCGATTTGGAGCCATGAGATGAAAGTCAATAGAATGGGCCCTGATGGGGGCAAATGGGTCTGGAAGAATGAAGGGAAAATGAAGCCAATGGATACAAAAATTGGAGAGACAGTCAAGTTCAATGAAGGAAGCGTGATGACATAGGGATGTTTCACAGCCACAGATGTTGGATACTTGACCAGGATCTTGATGCTGAGCTATATGTGAATATCCTACAAGAGGAGTTGCTTAATACACTCGAGTACTATGGGTATGAAAAGGATGACACAGTGTTCTCCAGCAGGACTCGAAGCAGATGTCAAGGTTGGAGAAGGAAGGGTTCAATGACAATGAAGTAGAGTTGCTGTATTGGTCCCCACAGTCCCAAGACCTCAACCCAATCCAACACTTGTGGGTATTTGCACCCAAGTGAGTTGACCAGTGGGCATCAACATTGAGAACGTGTAGAAGAGACCTGGAAAAAGATTTCTGTAGAGACATGCTTTAATCTGATCCAGAGCCCAGAAGGATTCAGGCAAAGCTGGATTTACTAAATACTAACAAAATAATGGTCTATAAAATGATGGTCGTCTCATGTTCAAAGCCGTAGTAATGGTAAGATACGGAGCCTGATAGTTGCAAGCTCATAACATTGTTACCCTTTTGCTTGTTAGGCTATGTTCACATGGCTTATTTGCAGGGCGGAACTACGCCCCGCAATTACACCGTGTGGCCGGGGGCGGGTGCGGGGTGCCGGCAGCTCGCCGGCCCATAGACTTGCATTGCCAGCGGTGCATATACGCCGCTGGTAATTCACATGTCAATTATCTCCCCTCTCAGCGTATTCGCCGAGCAGGGAGAGGAGACGTAATCCATAGTTCTCTATTAGATCTGTGTATTACCGTAATGCCTGGGACGTATTCCAGCCGTAATTCGCGCACTCCGGTGCGTAATTACGGACTGAAATACGGCCCATTTTAAGCCGTGTGAACATAGCCTTAGTGTCTGTTCTACCTAAATAGCTTGATTATTGCATCATAAGTTGATAAAAAGCATGATGTTACCATTTTACTACCGTAAAGTTATCACAAACATGCGCTATGTAGGAGGTCGTGGGAGTTGAAGTCGGAGCTTTGGATTACCGAACCCTCAGCCCTGATTTTAAGGCACACTTTCATTAGAAAGGAGTATTTTGGTTAAAATCAATATTCCTGGAAAAAAATTATTTTGGAATCTTTTCTGGCAGTGCTATGCAATTAAAAATTACATATAAAATATTGTCCTTCTCTAACTGCAAGATAAAACTTCTGAATGACAGGGCAGACTAATCTCACTTAGCTGCTGCTTATCTCTTTACAGTCCCATTACAAATAGCAGGTAATGACATTATTGCTCGTTTCCTCCACTAGACCACCAGGTCATTAGGCAATAATCAGCAATATATTAAAGGAAAAATAGGCTAATCTTTTTTTTGCAATAAGGAGAGGGTTCCATCACACTTATCAGGTACTGCTGATAGTACTCACACCTTTCAGGACATAGTTGCCCTGAAAGAAGGACCGTTAAGCAAGTCATTCACTGCTGTGCTACCAGAGCTCACAGCGAGGAAGTCAGAGAGAGTAATATATCTAGGAGAACTTTAAATTATGAAAAAACAATCCATATAATAGTCACATATTGTGTGAAAATAAATATTTTGATGGTGGCGTCCCTTTAATGTACACGTCCTATCATGTTCGTTCGAAAGAGGCCATAATTGTGATGAAATTAAATACCACATATTTGGGAAAACCAAAGAATCGATCATTGGCTCCACAGACGAGGGAATACTTCCAGAAAGACTCTCACCCACATCTGGTGTGGAGAGACACAGACCTGCGGCCCGTCGCTGTCCTGTTGAAAACCGGCTCCCGGGATTTAGGAGAAATGGCCGTGCCGCTCGTTCCACGACCAAATCAATGTAACGGCGAGGTGTGCATGTAACAAAAATGAGGACTAGGCCCGGTTACCAGACCTCATGCCCTAAACCTGCAAGTGTGACGTTTCCACATGAAGGTCTTTTCAGGGCGTTGCCCACATAATCTCTAGACCAATCTTCAGCCATCACTGAAATGCGTCTCATCGGCTAAGACGATAGACCTCTACTTCAGCCTCTTGGCATCTGTGCTTTAGTTGTGCTGTCCTTGACAGCAATGGCATGAGGTCCATGTAAAAACTGGAGCTGGACGTCTGCTTTGTAGCCAAAGGTCGTGCAAATGTCTCCTGGTGGGTTTTGCTGCAATTGTCAAAGGAACTGAACGATACCAGGAGGGTATCATACACAAGTCCTAATCTAATTAATAGGCAACTGCACCACCCAGCATGCATTTCTGTCTCTCCGCTGCAGATGCCAATGAGGTATATGGGGAGTGTGCGCATACACTTATAATACAGCGGAGGCCTAAATCTTATCTATTTCAGCAGTGGCCTCAAAGTCCCAAATCCCTGTAAATGATTATATTGAATCTGGTGGAACCTTAACGGTGTAAAAGCAGGACTTAAAATACTGATGAAACCTGCACAAATCACACTTAATCTGCACTGTATGAATAATAACTACAGAATAAAACAACAAACACACCCACCATATATGTAGCTAATTGCAGACATATAAAAGGGGTACTCCCACCAGTCAATGGTGGGAGATCAATAGAATATGGCATCAAAATCTGATAGGTGCAGAACCCAGAGAGGGGACCTATCTCAGGAACGGGTCCACCAAAGGGTTAAGTGAAGAGCAGATCACGCTTGCACATGACTCTACATTCTGGTCTATGGGAGTTCCGAGTACAACCGAACACACCATTCCCCTTTCCTCAGAACTCCCATAGAACAGAATGACGAGGCATGTGCAAGCGTGACCGGCTCTCCATTCTGAGAGAAGTGCAGGTCCCACAAGTGGAACCCACACAGCTCAGACTTTGATGCCATATTCTAGCAATAGGTCACCTCTTTAAGATATATCTACAGTATCTATATCTATCTATCTATCTCTATAATCTATCTATCTATCTCTATATCTATCTATCTATCTCTATATCTATCTCTATATCTATCTATCTCTATATCTATCTATCTATCTCTATATCTATCTATCTCTATATCTATCTATCTATCTATCTATCTATCTATATATATATCTATATAGAGAGAGCGAATACAAACAGGATGAATATACCTTAGGCCAAGCAGTGCACAGGCCATTTTACCACTCTAGGGGCGCATCCACACGGCAGTGGACAAATACCGGCCGGTATTTGTCCTGGTTTGCAGCCGTCCCCACTGCCGCGGGGACATGGCCTAAACTTTCTAGCCTCTGAAGACAGAACAAGAACTCCTCCCCGGTCCAGCAGCATTCCCAGCTAGGGCGAAGGTTTCTATTCAAATAACAGCAACGTAGAAAAGGAAAAGTAAAGGTATAGAGATGAGTGACCAGCCTCAGCTGATAAACCAGTCCAGAGCACAACCAGCCACCTGACCAGATTTAACTTCCCTTCAGGGGTCAGGCCAAGCAGTGCGATTGTGCTACAGATAGACTGAGGTGGTGTTACAAGCGCATTATGCCACATGCAGTTTTTGCATTCTAAGCGTTGCAGTTGGGGGCTATTCACATGGCATTATTTGCTTATGCAAGGTATCCATTGGGGTATCGTGAGGAGAGATACCCTAACCCACAGGTGTCAAACTGCCGGCCCTCCAGCTGTTGGAAAACTACAACTCCCATCATACATTTGTATAATCTATAACAGTGGGCATGATGGGAGTTGTAGTTTCCCAACAGCTGGAGGGCCGGCAGTTTGACACCCCTGCCCTAACAGATACAACGTAGCCGCCACAGCCCCAATAGAGGTTAGACTAAGTAAACGTAGTTGTACGTGGACTACACTTGCTCCATCTTACTTGCCCTTCAGGACTCAATCTTGTGGGCTGCCTTCCTCACAATACCCTGACTGATACCTCGAGCAGAGGCAAATAACTTTGTGTGAACAGCCCCTCACAAAGCATTTTAGATCTGCCCTTTTCAATTAGTCTTTTTGCCTTTCTTTATTTCAGTACTATTATGTTGCCAATCTGGTCATTTAATGTATCTGTGAATTCGGATTACTTGAATACTTTGCTTCCACAATACTAAGTATCTACAGAACACAATTCTTACTTCTGCCCCAACCACATACAGATAAAGGGGTTCTCCTGGACGATCCTTTTATGTTATAGGTCTCAACTGTATTATATTAAATCTTGCAATTCACATGTATTAAAAATTAATTTGCCTGTCCTGCTGTGCAGAACCAGGTAAAGAGCGCTGACCTTCCCTTTCCCATCCCCTGTAAACCATGTGTTGTAACATTCAGCGAGGCCATGTGAGCAATGAACATCACACTCTGTGTGTGTGTTGAAGCCAGGCTCAGCTCAGGAACACTCCCCTGTAGTGGGTGTGACCTGAGCATAGAATGATCTGGCTGCATTCACTCTTGCCAGCTAGTAGTTTGAAAGAAAAAAGAAGGAATTACATTACAGTAATTACAGGGGATGGGGAACTATTTATCTGATGGCAGGACTTCCTAACCGTAATGGGAGCAGAGGACGGGGGGGGGGGGGGGTTTGTGTAATGCTGTCATGAAAATGATGACTGCGCTCTGTACAGTTCACTTAGTGACTCATGAGTACCACTTATAACAGCAAGTACAGAGCTGGAGGGACACACTAATGTCAGCACATAAACCCTAGCAGTGCTGACTATAGAGGGAAGTGTTAGATTGCAATGCAGTCTGGGAGTTGTAGGAAAGAGATGCTTGCAAGAAGTTTCACTTCCAAAAGCGATTTTATGATACATGAATAAGGAGGCAAAAGAAATGAAATAAAAGTGGAATAACTTTACTTTTCAATATAAATGGGGCTTACAGTGTTCTATGAAATCTTTAACTTCTGGATAACCCCTTTAAATTAACCTGTTATGAAGATTCCCCTGTGGATGAACCAGTGAAATTACCCAGTTGATGTAAAAACAAAGAAAACCCAACGTTTCATCGAGGTTCTTCTATGTGAACAGTTTCAGTTGAAAATATTCACTCATCTTTACATACGAAAGACCAATGTAAATTCTCATTGCGGTGATGCATAATTTCCAGCCTTTGTACAAGATCGATTCTGCAGCTCGGTGCCCTTTGTGGGAATACATCCTTCACCATGGCGCCACCAATATTATGCTTTACATCTGCACATCTGGCATGACAGCCATCTGTAGAGCAACTTAAATCAGACAGAATTCTGTTAATGACTGCTTCGTAATTTCCTTTTACAACAGAAGCCGAAGTGCTGTCCAACCTGTCCCTCAACACTTGCCTAAAAGACCCCATTGACCATTAGAGATCTGCCACCACCTCCATCATAGAGTACATGAATAGCGTTGCCATCAAATGTGAGGAAACAGTTGATGGCAGCTGCAGACAGAGCCTCCGACTGCTACGAGTTACTATACAGAACAATGTAAAGCTACCCATACATGGAACCAAATCTTAAACCCCCTATAGTCCTCTACATGACCATTGCAGTTTCTGGCATAGATTAATCCCCAGTCTTCATCAGGGCTGTGAAGAGCCTATTTTGCAGGAGTCAGAGTCATCATAAAATGGACCGACTCCGGCTCCCAACATTTTTAATAAGTTGGTCCAGTTAGTTCAATGCAAAGAGCAAGAGGCATTGGGTGCGAGACCCCGCTCACAGGGCAAACAGATTTCAGCTAAATTTTTCACCTGCTTTCAAAGAAGTAGAAGATCAACCATTCATCAAAACTGACTGTTGCTGAGGCAATTCCTTTATACCCTGACATTGTTAGAGATGTTGCTGGTGTGGTCACCGCTTTACCCCCAACCCAAGTTAGTGTAGAGAGGCCGTTCTCTAGCCTGGAAATAATGAGATCAGATGTGAGGTCATGTACGCAGGATCTGATGGAGGCAATACTATTTCTCAGAACAAATTCAGAGACTCCACAAATGTTCCTGCAGTGTTTTGCATATTTACAATTTTGTGTTCTAAAGTCATATCCAATAAATATATTTTACACTGACAAGCAAAATGGTAACAATGTTTTGAACTTGTGACTTTCAGGCTCCATATCTCACCATCCACTACAGCTTTGTACATGAGGTTACTGTAATGTTATATACAGTCATCTTCCCTATCTTATACATAAATTTGACTTGCAAGTATTGAGCATCTGCTTAGGTCTGCAGATTCTTTCCTGTAACTGCATTGTTCCTGTTTTGCTCCTAAAAGTCAAAATGTTAATTTTATTAAGGGCCGTTCACACGGCTTATTTTGGGCACGGATTGCAGCCGTATTGCGTGCTGTACTGCGCTGCAATACAGCTGGAATCTATCCCAACCATTACGGTAATCCACAGTTCTAATAGAGAACTATGGATTCCATCTCTCCTCCCTGCTCGGCGAATCCGCCGGGCGGGGAGAAAGTGACATTTTCATTATCCCGGCGGGATACGCGCCGTGGATAATGAAAGTCTATGGGACCAGCGGGCAGCGCCCCCGCCCCTTATTCAAGCAGGAATTGCGGGCAAAATCGGTCCCACAATTACGGCTCGAATAAGCCGTGTGAACCGGGCCTTATTGTGTAAGTATTTGGGAAATCCACCTTAGGTTTTCAGCACTGCCTGAATCCTTCTGGGCTCTGGATCAGATTCAAGCATATCTTGACCAAAATCTGATCCCAGGTCTCTTCTACACATTCCCAATGTCGGTGCAGACTGGACTGGACACAACTAGAGCTTTTTCTTCAACTCTACGCACACGTGTTCAAAAAACATTGTTACCCTTTTGCTTGTCAGTGTCTGTTCTACCTAAATAGCTTGATTATTGTATCATAAGATAATAAAAAGCCTGATGTCACCATTTTACTACAGTAAAGTTATCACTTAAACAGTCCAGAGTCGGGGGTTTGGGAAACTGAAGAGTCAAAGTCGGTGCTTTGGCTTGCCGACTCCACAGCCATGGTCTTCATAAACAAGTAGCAGGACAGCAACCACCACGTTGTCGATTCTTGTGTATTCTTCCATAAAGTGTAACATTGAGGCCTACAAAAAACGCCATGTTTCCACTCAAAATGGAGTCTTTGTCAAACTCGCTTCAAATCAAGTCGAAACGTTGAACTTCGTGGAGGCGTTAATGTTGTAGAACCTTGTTCATTCTTCCATGAGATGCAACAACTTGGTGGTTGCGGTCCTGCTCCTTTGTATATGAAGTCCTACTGCAGTGTCTGGCCATGCAGTGGAAGCAACCTGTGCCACACGAGACATGGAAGATTGAGCAGGGGGTCGTTTTAAGCTGGCCAAACCTTAGCTCTTCTAGGACATCAGGCTGGAGGCACCTAGTCTCCCTCGATTTTACTAAATTAACATGCAGGTTCGGTCGAGTGTGAATGCTGATACAGAGGGCGCTTGAGCTTCCCAGCTCCTTTCCCATAATGCCTTGTGATATGCACATGCTTCGTGGAGTGCAAAAGGCTATTTCAAATCTCCACACACCCATATGGCGTTCTCCCCAAGGAGAGATCTTCCCTTTAGGAGCCACTCATTGCCTCCCAATCAGCCAAGCCAGCATCGCTCTGCACGGACGAGGGGGCAAAACCCCGAAATGGCTGTATACAGATGGGTGATGCTGGCTTGGCTAAATATCCCTTCTTGCTGTCCAAAGACCCAGTGGGTCAAAAGCAAATTGAGGGCGCTTATCTCCTTACCCAAAATAACTTGTGATATGCAGATGCTTTGTGCAAAAAGGCAAATTCAAACCTCCACACGCCTATATAGGCGCTCTCCCTAAGGAGAGGTCTTCCCTCGCTGATAGGAAAGTCAGGGAATGCAGCGAGCAGACGATTGCTTCTGCGGCTGATACGGACGCCTCTGATCAGCTTCGAGTCAGACCAGGTAGGACGAACGGAGGATTCCACAAATATACTCACTATCACATATGTCATCATTGAACTGTAATCCCTGCAGTAACAATTCACGTACCAGGCTTCCTGTCAATTAGGTAGAAAAAAATAAAATACTCTCAGTAAGCCTGGCCAAGCAATCCCTTACGTTCTGTATTTAGACTGCATTGAACGCCCTTGATCAGACACCGGTTTGTCTGGATTTCGGACCATCGCACACAGTCAGCAGAAAGGACTGCAAGAGACAATAGTTTATTTAGCATCCAATTAAAATGGCCGATCCACCCACACGCCGTCAGCGCTCCTTACATACGGGGAACGCAATCACTCAGTGTGTGGGAGGCCAGAGCTATAGTCTTAGGCACCATTCAGATCAGGTCTGGCCCTTCCATTACAGGTAGCCATATCTATGCCTTCAAAACGTATTATTCTGACAGATGTGGCAGCATTTTGGTCGTGCACTCTGCTCACCCACACAGAGTTTTTGTAATAAGAACAGAGTGTAGCTTCATTCCCTGAAACTGTGGAGGACTGAAGGCACCAAGGGCCTCATGTATGAAAACTATCCAGGCCTTAAAGGGAATGTGTCATCAAAAATTAGTCATTTTTTAAGTCCCATTTTTATGTTAAATATTTTTTAGGAATTTTATTTTTTTTTTTTCATTTTTCATATCTTCAATTTTTTTTTAATAATTCTTAAGTCTTGCAGTTTTCACTTTGGCCACTAGGCCTTGTTTGCACTGCTTTAACAACAGTCAGAGATGCTTTACAGTAGCTTCATGAACATAGGAGCCTTAAGACTGGCTCAGTCCCATTACAATGCTCTGTGACCTGGGAAGAAGTCATTGTGCAGGGAGGTGAAAGGGTGAACTGTGACGATCTCCTCTTGTGACTGGTGGATCCTGTGTTGTCTATTCACACTGGTGTCTCCTTTCAGTTTGACCCTCTTTGTGCTGATAACGAGCAGACAACTGATAATCTCTCTCTACAGAACAGGAAGTGTCAGACATATTATTAGGCCTAGTGGCCAAAGTGAAAACTGCAGGACTTAAGAATTATTAAAAAATATTGAAAGTGATATGGAAAATGAAAAAAAATAACCAAAAATTCTTAAAAAAGGTGTTGAACATAAAAATATGAGTTAAACTAAGTCATTTTTGATGACAGACTTTCTTTGCTGCCCATGTTTTCTTGACGTCATTTTGAATTCTGGGGTGTGTTTACTGGCTTCTACTAGACTGCAGTAGAAGCCAGGACTGTAGCTATAGCAACCAGTGCTGGCAGCCTATCAGGAGAGACCGAACAGGTCCGTAGCTATAGCAACCAGTGCTGGCAGCCTATCAGGAGAGACCGAACAGGTCTGTAGCTATAGCAACCAATGCTGGCAGCCTATCAGGAGAGAATGAACAGGTCTGTAGCTATAGCAACCAATGCTGGCAGCCTATCAGGAGAGAATGAACAGGTCTGTAGCTATAGCAACCAGTGCTGGCAGCCTATCAGGAGAGAATGAACAGGTCTGTAGCTATAGCGACCTGAGGAGCTGATGCAGCCCATACAAGAGGGGATATCTGGGAATAGGTAGAACACTGTAAATGGACACATATTGCAAAGTGACTTGTTTCTGCAAGATCTTTAACATAATAAGCAGCAATCCTTGTAGTGAGACAACCCCTTGAAAGTTTCCATTTACAGACTACACAAGCTCCATTCTCATGCACATATACCATAACGACAAGTGGAAGATCAGGCCAGACTACCTTATCCAGGTGGCAGACAGGTTTGAGGCCTGGGTTACACCTTGCAGCAAGCACAGCTACTATTATCCAGCCGCTGCTCATACATCACAGTTTAGCTTTCAGTCTGACTTACTAAATATTACTGTCCTCTTGAAGACATGAAACTGTCATTGATCTTTCTTGAAGATAAATTGCAGACAACTATCAATCCAAGCCTTCTGCAATAACCAGTCAATGTGAACCAGACCGCTATATGACACATGCACCCTGCCACGTTGTGCTCCTGAATCACAACGTTTTTCAAAGTATTTTGTGAGGATCTTCCCTATGAAGCAAATGTAACAAGGACCTCTAAGTCCCGACACCTGCATCAATTTAAGCTGTATATTAAGATACCCCCAATGCGCTATTTTGGAGGACAGCCCCTATTTTTAACCCCTTGTCCCTCTTAGCTCTACAAATGTCTCTTTCATTTAGGAAACAGATTTGCATCGATAAACTATCTTGCTTTATAAAGTATCTGATTGCTTCCTCACTGTATAGTACATAACTTAATAATAACTTTTGGTAAAAATTAAAACCTAAAAAATGTGTCCCTTTTTGGCCATCTAAAAAGTTGGCATGTATATGGGTAGGCGTGGTTAGAGGCATGGCCTGACGTGTCCCACTCTGCAATCTCAAAAAGTTGGGAGGTATAACAGTATGATAAGGCTATTTTCCCAGGTTATTACGGGGAATGGGGAGGGATTTCGCCCGCAATTACGGTGTGCGCTCTGGAGCGGGGGCGGGGTGGCCGGCAGCTCGCTGGTCCCAAAGCCATTCATTATCCACAGTGCATATCCCGCCGTGATAATGAAAATGTCACTTTCTCCCCGCTCGCCGTAGGTCGCGAGCGGGGAGAGGAAACAATCCATAGTTCTCTATGAGAACTGTGGATTACCGTAATGACTGGGACGGATTTCAGCCGATTTCACCCTTTAAATCTGTCCCAAAAATAAGCCGTGTGAACTTTCCTAAACAGCACATAATAGTTGGGGGGGCCCGATTTTACTTTTTGCATTGGGGCCCAAGAGCGTCAAATTACGCCTCTGCCGTACATTAGGCTACAACTGATATTAATTTTATTTTTAATTTGGACAATAAAAGTCTAAATTGAAACAATTTTGTGCCAATTTGAAAAAAAAATTATAATTTTTAAAAACTTGGGCCATGAAAGTCTAGATGTGAACGATGTGCTAATTTGTAAGAAAAATTATAATTTTTTTAAAATTTGGACTAAACATTTTTTAAACTGTGGACAGTAAAAATCAAAATTTAAACAGCTTTGTGCTAATTTGTAAAAAAAAAAAAAAAAAATGAGCACAGGTGATACAATCATTTGTAGCTCCTCAACAAAAAAAGATGAACAAAGCAATATATTTGGAAAATGTCTTTTTTTGTTTTCCCCTACACGTCAAAGTGTTTTTGTAGTGAGACAACCCCTTTAAGTTGTGCCTCTCTGTCGCAATATAGATCCAAAAATACAGTTTCCTATCCCCCAGCATAAAATCCCACCAACAGGTCATGTTTTCAGGATACCCATAAATCATGCACTTCATCACCTGGGCAATAAAAGGGACGGGCGAAAACACGACTTAGGGGGGCCTGGAGGACTGGAGTTGAGGAGCACTGCATTAGGGGAATGGCCTCCATGGATTTACAGAGGGGTGGTGGTGGTGGTGGTGGTAAGGCCCCATGCCCATCTACAAATTTTAAAGGGCCCTTTCACATTTCCTTTTTTGACGGGTTTTTGGTCAAGGTTTTGGGCGTTTTCCCGCCCAAAAAGCCCCCCTTCATTTCTTGATTCCAAAGTAAAAATCGTAGTTCACACAAACGGGGGTTTTTTCACGCTTCTTTTGGGAAACAAAAAAATTTTCATGTCAAATTCTTGAAGCGTGTTCTGGGCGGTTTTGGTGTGGATTTTAGCGGGGGGTTTTTGTCCGGGTATTATTTGTATGGGTGAAAACCTTGTCGAAAACCTCATCCAAAACCACGTCAAAATAAGCCGTGTGAACAAACCCTTACAGCTTCATACAGAGACCTAAGGAATTCTATAGGAAGCCATGCAGTCAGTTTTTCCAGCATTACATCCGATCCATTAAATCTAATGGAGGACGTCACGTTTTGGCATGTTCTACACGGTCAGAGACGGGGAGAATCAGCGCTGGCAGGAGCCATTGATCTGTAGAGTGAGGTTTGCAGCCAAGGGCGGATTACCGAGCTCTTCAGAGGAGTGACACGCTTTAGTATCCATTTTCCAGAATTGGATCTTGCTTTCTAGGCATAAAACCCCTGCGTCCCATTTCTGTGTCTAAAGGGCATAAATAAATTGTATCCGCTTTTTAAAGCCTAAAACGATTTCAAAGTCAAGGCGGCGAGGTTATTAGCAAAAAGCAGCGCAGAACCAATCACAGAAACAGCCACCTAACGAGCCCAAGGCTGCACAGCCAAAGTTCAGCTCAAAGTCAGCCAAGTAAAGCAACCTGAGGACAAAGCTGCCGCAATCTCCTTGTGTCAGAAGTCCTGAGCTACCCAGGCTGAGCCGCCATTGCTGGGCAGAAGAAAACCACAAAGTTATAAGGACTCTTCCCCACCGGACAGTTCTAAGTGCTCCGTTTTTCGTATCTGGACTACGACTGGGGGGGGGGGGGGGCTTGTAATAAACCCAATGCGTCATGACAAAGTGACATCCCATTTGGTCCGAGCCCGGCGCCTCTTCATCCTTGATTGATGGCTGCAGTGTGCACAGGTACATAAATATTTTACACAATAAAAACACTTTATTGCACTTCAACATAAAAAAAAAAAAACACTATATAAAGTGGGTAGCGCTGTAATCGTACTGACCCACAGAATAAAACTAACTTGTCACGGATACTGCACGGTGAGCACTATTAAAAAGAAAAAAAAAACACTACTAGGATTGCAGCATTTTCTTCACCCTGCCTTCCAAAAAAAAAAAAAAAGATTTAAAAAGCGATCTAAAAGCCTTGTCCCCCCAAAAAATAATACCAATAAAAACGTCAAATCCACGCGCAAAAAAACAAGCCCCTACACAGCTCTGTACACAGAAAAATAAAAAAGTTATGGCTCTCAGACTATGGCGATGCAAAAACATGTTTTCCTGTTTGACGTGTAAAAGCAGTAACAAAACAAAAAAAATATACAAATTGAGTATCGCTGTAATCATATCGACCTGCTGAGTAATGCTAGCCCGTCATTTATACCGCACAGTGACCGCTGTAAAAAAATTTAAAAAAAACATTACCAGGATTACTATATTTTGTTCAAAATGCCTCAAAAAAAAACCTTAAGAAGTGATCAAAGAGTCATATGAATCCCATAATGGTGCCAATAAGAACGACAACACATCCCGCAAAAAACAAGCCCCTACACAGCAAAATAAAAAAGTTATGGCTGTCAGACTATGACAACATAAAAGCGCAATTTCTTATAAAAACACGTTTCTATTGTGTAAAGGTAATAAAACAAAAATTATATAATTGTAATTGTACCGACCCCCATAGTAAAGTTATGATGTAATTTGTACCATTCGGCGAAGGCTGTAAAATTAAAGCCCAAAAAGCAATGGCACAGTTGCGTTCCCCCCCCCCTCCCCACACCATTTTCATTGCCCAATGCTAAAAAAAACTGTGGAACACCGATGCGCCCAAAATGCACAATACACCCCTAGATGAGATCCATGAGGGGTGTTGAATCCAAAATGGGGAGACTTCTGGAAGGTTTCACCTGTTCTGGTACTTTTGGGGCTTTGTAAATGAGACATGGCCCCACCAAAATCTGCTTCCAAAAGCCGAACAGCGCTCCTTCCCTTATACGCCCTGCCGTGCACCCAAACAGCAGTTTACACCCACATGTAGGGTATTGCCGAACTTGGAAGAAATTGTGTAACAAAATCAGGGGGCTTTTTTTTCCAGGTTTCCTTGTAAAAATGAAACATTTTAAACTAAAATTACAGATTGTTGGAGAAAAATAAATTTTTAATTTTCATAGCTTAATGCTAAAAAAATTTAGTGAAACACCTGTGGGGTCGATATGCTCCCTGCACCCCTGGATATATTCCTTAGGGGGTGTCGTTTCCAATATGGGTTTTTTAGGGGTGTTTATTAAGCTTTAGCACCTTAAGATGTCCGCAAACCTAAAATGGTGCCTAAGTAAAATCGTATTGAAAATGAGACCTCAAAGTCCAGTAAGTGCTCCTCTTACTCTGGGGCTTGTGCTTGAGCCAAATAGCGCACTAGGGCCACATATGGGATATCTCTGAAAACGGCAGAATATGGGGAATCAATATTAAACTAAATTTCCATGGTCACATCTACCGTGGTCCAGTGAATAATGGATAGATATTGAAAATCTACAAAAAACAATACATTTTGAAATTTCATCCCCACTATGCTTTAATTTCTGTGAAATACCTAAAGGGTTAACAAACTTCCTAAATAGTGTTGTAAATACTTTAAAGGGCCTAGTTTCTTAGATGGCATTATTTATGGGGGTATCTAACATACAGACCCCTCAAAGCCACGTCAGAACTGGAGTGGTCCCTAAAAAAATGTATTTTGCAAATTTTCTTGAAATTGTGAGAAACGACTACTAAATTTCTAAGCCCCCTAATGTCGTTAAAAAAAAAAAAAAAGAAAGTACATTAAAAAATATGCCAACCTACAGTAGACCTATGGTAGACGCTCGTTATAAACTATTTTGTGCTGAATAATTATCTGTCTTGCGCGCAGACATTTTAGC